>VNJU01009734.1:0-103986 GCA_008042675.1 Drosophila seguyi | reverse complement strand
CAGCTGACGATACTTCTAAACGTGCTTGCATCAGCAGCGTAAAGTCGCATGATTCCACCCAGTGATGATCTAGCTTCGACCTTGTTAATATCAGCCACTCTTTCGATTCCCAACATCAGCAAGTTGACGTTGTTGACGCCTTCAAGCACAATTGGTGGTGGCTTTGGTTGCGCTTTGCCAGTAGCTGCCCTCTCCTGCGCAGCTATAGCAGCTTGGCGACTAGTGGTAGGCTGCTCGTCACTTCCAAGTTCAGTTTCCATGTTAGCTGGCGTGTCCGCGAGGAGCCCGAAACGGTTTGATCGGCCATTGTAGCTAGCTTGGGAGTTATCATCCTTCTTGCCAGGATTCAATTTCTTCCTCTCAAAATTTGGAGAAGCGCCTGGTATTGTTTTGCGCTTTATAGTCTGGAAGCGCTGCGCTACTGCGTCGCCTGAAGCAGAGCTTAGGTTGCGAGTGGGTATCCCAGCTGGGGATCCATTGGCGCTCGGAGTCACAGTCGTGGCAGCCTCGGCTACGTCGTATTTTGTAGGTTCATTGACGGCTTTTCTAAGCGCCTCGCCAAGAATCTCTTTGTTTTTATTTTTAATTTTCATATTGTCTCGAGCTTTCGTTTTTAGGGTACGCCTGGAAGTATGCATCAAATCACCAGGGTCCTAGCCAAGACTCGAACCCTGGGATAGGTGGAGCTTTAAGCTCAACAGCTGATTTTAGTGCACAAGCGATCGCGTGGCCGCTGGGCAGCGGAGCCCCACTTCGAGTAAATATATTCACGGTCTTTTTTGAATGAAAGTGGTTAAGATCCACTATGATATCACTGATAGCGACTTGGAAGGTCACTATTAACAGTTTGTGCCAATATTTTGGACTTGTCTTTGGTTTATCACGACGAAGAGAAATTTTCACTTTTCGCGTTGTTTAGCTACGTACTGCTGTGTAAGAAAATATTGAGTTAACCCAGCTCTAAACTAATTACCCCGAGGGCCCAGGGCTTTTGTGGAGTGGATGCTGAAATGGCGTATAAGTTACTTCACCTGCGGACGACTCCGGGGCAGGTACATGATACCTCTCGTGTCTCTTTTGGCCAGACAGGAAGCGCTCGCAGTGTTACCTGTTTCCAGTTACCAGCTTACCTTACCTGTTCTGTGCTTTGCTGTGTTAGCCAGCCAGCCAACCTACCTACCTACCTACCTGTCTTTATTGCATACGTATATATGAATGAAATTGCATCGCCGCATCTCGCAGCACCACCAGCAGCAGATGCCTTCGTCCAGATTTAGATTGCCTGAGAAGTTTTCGCAGCAAACTTGTTTTACGGCCAGTGAAAAAAGATAGATACGATGCTCGGCTCGGCTGTTGTTTTGTCCCCTTTCGGAGCAGGCGAAGCAGATGAAGAAACACGCGATGCTATTGCATATGCTTGTTACACTCGAAGATACATTTCCAGTGCAGATACATTTCCATTTTCCCACCCACACGACCGACTGACTGGCTGGCGAAGGCAAGAAAAACAAGCGAACCCAACATCGTAGACATTGATTAAGGTCAGTTATGATTGTGTATTGTTTTCCCGTATCTCTCCTTCGCTTCGCTTGCTTGTCTAAGCTTCAAAAAGTGAAATCTTCTCTAGCGTGTTTCGGTGCTTTTTTTCGGCTGTTGTTTTTTTCCCCTCATTTTTTTGGTAAATCGTTGCTGGGCAGCCAAGCATGAGCATACGGAGCTCCTCAGGTACCAAGAACTCTGAGCAGATTGGGTTGAAAGTTGGAACTTTATTCGCTTGAATTATTATGTGGAAAATATCTACTCATGTTTGTTGACATCTTATGGATGTCAGCCTTTTGGCAATTCAACTCAAGTGCCAGAATTTATAGTTATGTTTAAATATTTGTAGTAATAAAAGTTGGTGAGAAAAGTCTTGTGGGTAAATTCATGACAATTTTATCAATAAAGAATTTTCTCTAAAAGTAAGGCAAGTATTTGCCTGTATTTTTTAGAGATTAGAATGTTTAAAAGGGAAAAGGAAAAGGAATTTTAGAAACTAGAACATACAGAAAGAATTAAGCAATATATATTATTTTATAAAATATTTGTTGCATATTTGAACAACTAAGTAATTATTTCCCATTTGTTTGCAATAAATATTTAAAATAATTTTAAATACATAAAATATACTCCGTTTAAAATTCATTTATTTCTAGCCCTTCCAGTCGTAAGTTAGAGTGTTTATTACCTTTTTTAGCTTTTGTAATTTGTATAAATTTCTCATAAACTTAATGAATCAAAAATGCTTACTATAAATTATTCTTTTTTTTCGCCACATTAAAAATCCGTACTTCCTTTCTGGCTTTGGCCGTTCCCCACACTCTTGGCCACGCTTGACCGTCTTTGATGATCTTTTGCTTGGGTTGGCGAAAGTAGAACTCGGCCACTATGCAAAATAATTTTTCTGGCCGGCGGAAGTTGGTAGGAAAAACGCTGATCGGTGTTGCATATGATCAACAATTTTGTCGATTTCTTTTTTGCGCCGCTTACCATATATATTTTTTTTGCCACTCTTGGCTGACTCCCCCGACTTCTTCTATATATATGTAGGTATATAAATTTTGTTGACTTTCACGTTTCGCATTTGGCGTATGAGCGTTTTTCCTCAGCGCTCTCTCGGTACGCAACAATTAGCCGCAGTTAATTGGCCAAAAATGCTGTTTGCTGCTTGTTGTTTGCTATTTGCGCTACGCTTTCTGCACTTGTGTCTGGGCCTGGCCAAGAAAACATACCGCTAATCTCTGGGGCCGAACAACTTCCGCCATGGCGGTCTGAAAACTGTACAATTTACAGTGTAAAGTGCGCAATTAAAAATCACAGCAGCCGCAGAGAAGATGACTTTTGAGTTGTCTGCCAGCGAAAACATTTGCGTTCATAATTTGAAAAATCACCTGGCCCGACGACGCAGCTTCAAGTGGGCGGAGGAGTCTGGGCTGTGCTTCTGGTTCTGTTTCAGGTAACCTTTGTGCCCGTAATGCTGCGCCTAATTGCCCTTAATTTATTTAACTTCAAGCTGTGGCCCCCAGACCCCGCTCCCGCTTCCAGCCGAGTCAAGGGTTCGCTGCGTGTCCTTTTGGGTCACTTGGGACGTGGCTCCTTCGAACATTTGAACAAGTGTCTGGCGGGTCCTTCGGTCCGCTGTGCCAAACAAAATCCGGTCAAGTGCGTTAAAGGTATTTGCAATTTGTCATGATCTCAGTAACGATTAATGCGAAAATCTCTCTTGAAACAGAAAAAAATACATTTAAAAATTGTTAAATGTGAACATCATTAATAAGTCGAATTTTTCTGCCTCTGCTAATTGGAGTTTTATGTTGTTGGAATTTTATGAGATTGTGCTGGGCTTCAAGAGGTTGATTCAAATTTCCTTAGACATTTTAATTTATGATTTAATGATTATTAATCCGTTTTTTTATTTTTCTCTTATATTTTGAGTATTTGTAACTTAATTATAATATTTATCCTGTAAACTATTCTGAATTTCACTCAAAATATTGCTAGAATTCAACACTGTCTACTTGCCGCAGCCATTAAATATGCTTGAGCTCTCCATCAGCGTCTAGTTATGTCTCCATCTTGATTTATCTCTGCTTTCAACATGGGGAAAATCGGAAAATTAGTGGGAGGCGGTCAGTAAACGCTCTAATTATTTTCAAACAGCTCAGACTTAAATGTATCTCCCTCTCGGTCTCTGCCTCTCGGAGGCATGTTGCATTGGCCAAAGCGGCCAAATCACTTTATCTTCATTTCGGGGTATTAAGCCGCTTAGTGCAGTCTCCATCTTGCCGTTCCCCACCACCCCGCATCAGCTTGGCATTTAAACAGATTTTGCCTTCTCTGCTAAAGGAATTTTTAGTCCGGGGCAATTATTCAAAGCGTTCCAAATTAGGTAATTGCCCTTTAAAGAATCATTCTAATTATTTATGTTTATGTGTGGGCCACACGGTACGACAGAGTAGACAGCACACCGCCCACAACCATCGCCCACTTGCATTGCATATCGCCCGGCACTGTCATCGGTCTGACCTCCGACCCCAGGCTCAGCCACGCTTGTTTGCGGCCTTGATTAATGGAGTCGTCCTGCGGCCGTCCGTCGCCTGGAGCAATCCGGGAAGCAACAACAACACTGAAGCTCTGGTGTAAGGGTAGCGCAGGATATGCAGGGCTTGTGGACAAACACATTAAAGTATTCACAATAATAAATAATAACAAATAAGCACTGGTAAAAAACGTTATGCAGCTGGAGGGAATTTTTAATTAAATTATCGCCTTTTGTTTATTTACTCAACCAGCTCTCACTGCTGAATAAGAATATTTGTGTTGTTTTATTTGGTTGAACGACTGGTTTTTATTTCATGAAATTTTCAATGTTAAACTACCTTAATAGTTGGCCAACTATCCTGTGGTAATGGTAATACCGCCTCGAAGGACACAACACCAGCAACTCCCTTCTCTGATAATTACAACAACAGTTGAAGGGGGACTGAGGGGACTGCGACGGAACTAGGAGAGAAGAGGACCACGTGTGCGGACGTGGCTGCCCCGGCTGGCTTGCCTTGTTTTGTTTAGATTTATGTCAAATTGTTGGGGTGGCCATGCGCCACGCAATGTCAAGAGTTGGGTTGGTTGGGCCGCCGTGGGTGCCCCGTGGGTGGCAGCAGGAGCAGGCGGTGCTCCTTTTAAGCTTTTCAATCAAATCGCGCTTAAGTGGTTTCCAGTTTCAGTCCAGTTCTCTGGTCCGAGGCGATGGCGGCGCCACCATAATTGGCCGAAATTAATTGTTCGTATAATCAGTTCATTGGATGCGACGGCGGCGACTGTTTCGACCATTGAACTTTGCGGCTTAGTGGCACAGCGAACGTGTCCCGAAAACCGAGGAACGAGTACCGAAGCCCAAAAAACCGATGGTCGATTCCAGATATCGACGGAAATTGGCTTCTATGCTAATCTCTGTGAAAGATGAAATTGATTTTGGCAACGCCAATTTACGGGCTTCCATGTGAGCTGGGTTCCCAAATCTGTCGGTTTTTAATTGGAAAATCAGTTTGTAAATTTATAAAGGGTTAAGTGATACCAGGGCTTAAGGGAATGATTTTTAAGGCAGATTATCTAATTCTTGGCAAGAACGCCAACTCGATTAATATTTTTCTGGGTCAGAAATGATAAATAACATTATTAAATAAACATGGCCTTATCGTAAACCTTTAATTTTTAAATATTCTAGGCTCGATGGATTTTAATTGAAAATCCTTTGACCACAGAGAAAATCGAGTTTTATCCCATAACTTTGGTTTCATTTGGTTGTATTTTGTTTTTTTTTTTTGTCTGCATTGAAAAAGAGTTTAAAACCAATTAGAGTGACATTCCTGTTGGCAGTTTTCACACATTTCCCGGCTGTCAATGCTCTTACCAAATCCCTTAATCGATGTCCAGCTTATCCCATTAGGCAATCACAATTTATACGTCTGCGGCAGAATCATTCCCATACCTCGGTGTGTCATCATTAATTACTTGAACGGAAGTTACATTCCATCCGTTCGCTTCGGTCGCTCATTCATTCGTTCATTCACTCACTCACTCGGGCCTTTTAATTTTCTATGATTTATGCGTAATTTGCTTTCGAACCGAACCCGCTGTCCATTTAAGAGGAGACAACCCCAGCCAAGCTCCGCTTTCCTCTTGGCTCGGATGCCGCAGGAATGGAGACATGTGCACCTGTGTGCTGGCCACATCCTGTGCGAGAGAGGCAACAGCAAATAAGCCAAAACGAAATCGAAGAAAAAACTTGCCTCCAGAGGCACACCAAGTGATACAAATACCAGAACTACACAAGATTGGGCTGACCGACTGTCAGATACCTCGCAGTTTCTGTATTTAAAATTTGCAGAGCTATGTATAAGTGGACATTGGATATTATTTTTGCTTTCCATCGATTGTGGCTCGATAGTGCCAAACTATCGATAGTGTCAATAGTGCCATCGATTGTTTTCCATCTCTAGTCTGAAGTTATTTGAAATTTAGAAAACTTCATATTAATCATTCTGTCGGCGAGTTCCCAACGGGAAGCATCTTATTTTAACTTTACTTGCTGGACTTTATTATTTTTATTTTTTATTTTTTTTTTTTTACTATTCTGCTTATATTATTTTAGCTCCAAAGTTTCAGCTTTCAGATTTTATGTTTGGATGCATTATTGTCTTCGTCATCTTCTTCCTCTGAGGCAGGTTTCTGGATACTATTATTCTCTTATCTTATTGCTTTGTTTTTTTTTTTTTTTGTATACAAGAAATTGAAAGTTGACATGTTTTTTATAACGGCAAACTCTTTAATGCTTTGGACATTTAAAAAATGCCATTTTTTATTTGGCATTTTTATTTTTATTTTTGACTTGCGTTTTCTCAGTTTCTAAAATTATTATTCTAAAGTTCAGCTGATCGAAGCGACATGTCTAGTACTCTTCACCGCGACAGGATGGAGCCCGACGATTGAATTTTACTAAAGCGTTGTATATTTTTAAAATGCCATTTTTTATTTATTTTTATATTTATTTTGTATGTACCAGCGTTTTCTTTGTTCCTAATTTCATTATTCTAAAGTTCAGCTGATCAAAGCCACATGTCTAGTACTCTTCACCGCGACAGGATGGCAAAGTGTCCGACGATTGAATTTTACTAAAGCGTTGTATATTTTTAAAATGCCATTTATTATTTATTTTTATATTTATTTTGTATGTACCAGCGTTTTCTTTGTCCTTAGTATTATTATTCTAAAGTTCAGCTGATCAAAGCCACATGTCTAGTACTCTTCACCGCGACAGGATGGCAAAGTGTCCGACGATTGCATTTTACTATGTCCCCTTTTTGGGTATATTCCTTCTAGATTTTTAAGGAAATAAAATTTTTTATTTATTTTATAGTGGCTTATGCGTTTTCTTTTTTATTAAATAAAAATAATTTACTTGTCGCTACACTCGTTCTTGGCAGTCTCTACTTGAGCTCATTCTTCGTGAATTTCCATAAATTGTATTGCTATTGCATGTTTTAAAACATTTTTAAGTTTGTATTTTTTTCTTTTAGTTGTCGCTACTAGTCCTTCTCTTTTTTTACAGTTTTACATTTTGAAATTTATAATGTGCAAGTTTTAACCAACCAATATAAATGCATATAAAGATGAGTCTGCTTGACTTTGTACATACAATTACGATTTGGTTCATTTGGGTCTTTGTTGATTATTAGACGTTTGCATTTTATTATGTCACCTTTTTGGGTATATTGCTTTTGGATTAATTTTATTTATAGAAGTTATTGAAATATCTGCCAGGCGGCGGAAACTTCATGTGTCCAGGGGCTGCTGCGGCGATTTCTTCCGTTTTTCCCCTCTTAATTAAAATGTACAGCTGCAAGTTCTGTTGTAGGTACGTGCCACACAGGAATAGAGGCAGGAATCGGAGGCCCGGGGGCATAATTTCCCAGGGAGTCCTTGGGGTCCAAGGAGCCCGCAGCAGGACGGCCAAATTATAAATCTAGTTTCATTCTTTCCGGAAGGTCATCGGAATACAAGATATTGTATATCTCTAGGAGAAATCATCGTCTTCGAACGATTGCTGTGCTGCATCGTCCTGGGTGGTAATTTGAGGGATGCCTGAATCATAATCAATTCTCCTCAGATCTCGCAACATAGCGACTGCCTGAGCTCCTTCCTCTGAATGAGCAGTGAACTGATCAGGATTCCTGATGACCCGGATGACTACCTTGGCATATGCAAGAGCCTCTGCTCGAACCGAGGAGAAATCACGGATGGAAGGTATTCCCCATATATTGCTTGAAGGATCTGCATTGCAAGTGATAGCCACAAGGGTGCTTGCATATAGTTTGTTGTTCTTAATATTGAGCTGTTGCAAATATCCTTCATTGATAACTCTTGCCCATTTCCATGCCCTGGGTTGGGATTTAGTTTTGATGAGGAATCCTGTGATGGACTCCGTAATTCCAACGAAAGGGCCAAAGTAGAGACATCTGATGATTTTGTCCGCTCCGCAATCTAAACTCCTTGCAGCTTCGAAGACCCAGTGGAGAGCACCCAGACCAGAGTCGGATAGCGATTTCATGCACCCTGACATCAATATTCCCTTGCCTGCGTAGCCTTCTTGAGTCACACAGTGGACCAGAATGGTCATCAATCTTGATGAGGCCAGAGTGAACCTCCCCATCTTCATCTCGACCGCCCCAAGGTTGATGTTGCATCCCATGGGAGGTTTAGGAACAACATATTCAGTGGGACAGAAATGATCGATTCTCTCCGGTATGTTTTTCACGATTGCACTGATGACGGTTCCTGAATTCTTGGATAGTGCTCTCAAAACTACAAGACCTATGTAACCCACATAGTTCAGACAGTAGTCTCGTTTTCTCTTCAGTTCAGTAAGGTTTTGATCTTCTGACTCACAGGGATTGGTAAGGCCAGCCCACATCCAATCATACCAGGTCCTTGCCTCTTCTACAGTTGAAGCAAGCTTCGGCGTCCCAGAGACTGCAGCTGATGCTGAAGGAACTCCGGTTCCCATGGACCTCAGGGTGATAGAGTTTTGAGTTTCCGAGGCTGCTACCCATTTCTTCAGCTCTGCTGCTTCAGTCAACTTTGGGGTTCCTGTTATCCTCTCGCTCCACTCTTTTCCCTTATCTGAAAACAGAGAGTCCGGTAATATGGGGTCTCCTCCTTCAGTAACAGTCATATTCCACAACATACTCTCTATAAGGACTGTTATCCTGCTATGCACCCCTCCCATATACCAATTCAGGAATCTACAGGCGGAATTCAATGACTCCATGGTGGGAGGACGAGCCTTATACTTACATCCCTCTACAGAGGTCAAGAAGCTCGAGTGAAGCCACTCAATATTCGGAACATCCGAATCTCCCTCATCTCTCAACAAATCAATCTCCGCACACTTCTCTTCATTTTTCTTATAGATGGGGACTGGACCTCCGGATCCTGGAAGATAACTCATGATATTGTTATACAGATTTTAACGTTATGTGAACAAAGATATTAATTTCACTGATGGCAAATGGCAAAGATGAAACCTTAAACCCCAGACTCATTATGTAATTCAGGCAGCACATTCCGGAGCTTATCACAGCGATAGCAAATGTCAGCGAGGAGACCGTGATAAGATGCCCAGGTAAATGGGAAGTTAATATTGGTCTGAGAGGACTTTTAAGAAAGGAAAAAATAGGGAGGGTGTCATTTGGGAAACTATCTTTGAATATTAAAAGCAAATTTAGTTCCTTATTTATTAATAAAAATAAATGGATAAATATACAAAATAAATTACAAGTTTCCTGCTTATTTAAGAACTCCAACGACTAGCTTCTCGGGAGAGAAGTGTCATTTCTAATCTCTGCTCTGGTAATCTGTCGTGACACGCTTTCATCTCCACTTTCCACCTTCTGCTGTTATGCGTCCCCCGACCATTTAGTGGCTGCATTAAATCTTCAACTAAATATTAAACGATGTCTCTACCTCCTCCCCCCAGCTCCCCGGCAGATAGATAATAAAAGGTCGTGGCTTCAGTTTTATGCCACTTATTGTTCCGTCGCTGGTGGGGTGTATTGTGGTGCTTGAGATTTTGAAGGCTTGTCGAGTAATAAACGGGTAACCTCCCTTAATCCCGGCAGCACAGTTGGAAATATTTTTCATTAGCATTAAGAGGCAATAGAAGCCAGGGCGAAAAATTATATAGCCGAAAAGGGGGATGGCTGGCAGAGAGGCGGAAAAAAAGTAGTTGAGCTTGCCGCACATTTCCACGTGTCTGGCTGGTAAATCTTGGGGCTTGAGTTGATAAGGTTTTTTCCTTCCTTCTGCCCAGTATTCCCTTCTCTCTGTATCCAGTCTTATGTCTTATCTTCAGCATAAGTTTTCCTCGCCGCGTGTGTCGCTATTTTCCACCCATCGCAACCCATTCCCATTCCCTGCGTTGGCCTTTATGGCTACGTGTTTGGCAAACGGAAGTGGCCAGAATAGACGCTTACATGTGATGTGTGCAAAGACACTCATTTCGGTGGGGGCCTCTGTGATTTATACACCGCTGTTTAATGCCCTAACGACACCCATTAGAAACAATTGCGAGAAGTTTTAATTAAACACCGGCGCTCATTAGCTTGCCATCTCGGCGGATATGATGTTTTGTTCGCCGAACCTCTCCCAGCTGCATTTCCATAAGAGCTGCTCCCTCGGCCAGATCTTTGAATGAGAATTAGCGGTAATTACGCTTTTCACGCTCCAATTGCTCATTTCCGTTTGCAGCGAATATTATTTTACTTTCCGTTTTTGGGCGAGAAATTACAAATAGTCTCGAGGATAGTCTAGAGTCTAGACCTTAAATCTGAGTCAAGCGGAACGCAATGAGTTTCTTTTCAACTGTTTTGCGTTAACGATTACCCGCCTTGAATGAGTGCGTCTATATGTGATTCATTATTGGGCTCTCTATATGGATTGCTTCTGTTTCGTTGGCAGTATCGGGGCATGCTTCATAGCAAGCCAACAGACTGGAACGAGATTGCGTTTTAAGATGTATTTTTAATTGGTGATTCAACATTTTGTAGATAAGGAGTATAAAGGTGTAACAGTAATGTGCGTACAGTAAATATATATTTTAATATATATTTTTTTGATATATAACTGAATTTCATAATTTATTAACTTAAGAAATCCATCGTATACTATTTACAAGGCCAAACTTGTAGTCTTTTCCTTAAAATTTGCTTCGAAATGTTCAACTACATACCATAGAACACTTAAAAAATTTAAACAATTAAGCAACAAGAAATGTAAAATCTGTACAACATCTGCCAGTGATTAGCCTATCCTTGATCCTAGACTTTGCCACTTCAACTCGACTCTCTAGCTGTTTGCGACAACTTTGCCAGGCCAACGCCTAGTGACTTTCAACTCGGCAACAATATGGCAAACATATTATGGCCATTTGTACTCGAGTGTATAACCGGCAACACCCACAAGGACAAGGACAACAGCCATAACGGAGCTAGAGAGTGTGAATTCTCCTCTGGCTAAACTGTAACAGTGACAATCAACTGGAGGGAAATAAACTCCGTTGGCCAAGGATAACAAGAGCCTCTCCATTTTCGCCCCTTTTGACCACTCTTTTGCTTCCTGCTACTACATACCATCCCTTGTGCCATCCCTTTTCTACTGTTTAAGCTGCCGCGAGACTTTTGACTTCCTGCGGCAAAAAACAGGGACAGCAAAAACAAGAACACGAAGTAGGCTTAGGCTTCCAACTGTGAAAATGTTGCCTCCAAAGCTGGCGTGGATTTGGGTTTTTGGGTGGTCAGAGAGGCAAAAGAGTCGCCAAAGCGGGATAACGAGGAGGAGGAGGAGCAGGTCCAGGAGGTGTGCCCCATACGCCGCACTAAATTGCGGCTTTTTGCAGTCCAACAATGAGATACTTCAGAAAGAATTAGTTGCACTAAAAATTGCCAAAGTCGCACTCTCCCCACTCGGCCAGACTTTTACTTTCTCGCTCGCTGGGGTGTGTTTTCAGCTTTCTCTTGACTTTTTTATTGTACTTTTTTTGTGTTTTTTGGGCACAGCATGGGTTAAAGTCCCTACTGCAAAAAGGAAGCCAAATGCAAGGATAACTCGCAGGCAGCCATGGGAGCTAAGAGCCCGGAGCGCAGCCGGAAGCGACGACTGTTTTAGCGGTTTTTTGGCTGGACACTTTATCCTGCCGCCTGCACTTCGCTTCTATGTTTGTCCTTTTTGCCTATTGCGCCTCACCAACACCCTCATAAATGGTACACCAATATTGCCATGTACAAGTGGGAGAATTTAAACAGATTTAACTTTGGATTTTGAGTTTACAGAGCATAATTTCTCACATTTGAAGGTTATATTAGGAAGTTATATTAAACTACAATCAATAATGTAAAATTAATATAAAACTAATTATTCTAACCTTTCCCTAATCTGTTTTATTTATAAATTGTTAAAGCACGAAGAATATAGTTAAAATTATCAAGATATTTATTTATTTATACCTATTAAAAGCGAACTAACTTTGAATCCATTTTTCAAACCTTTAATTAGTGTATGGTAGCATTCGTTAAGAAAAACTGAACGTCTTAGTCGATATTTATTTCTCTTTAATTTATATAAATTGTATACTTGATATCTTTTGAACTCTAATACAAATATTTGATACATAAATTCGTTTAAAAAACTGTCACAAAACTGAAACTATTTTACTTAGTTAGCATTCCATTTAAATACCTTTTTTGGGTCTTTAAAATTTTTACTATCATATTTAAATAATTCTTCCCTATCTCTTAAATTAGCTTAGAGTATTTTGTAACTCTTTAACTCTTTTTATACCCTACTGTGCTTGTTGTGTCTGCTGCTGTTCTGCATCTTCTCCGGAGCATGAAGTGGCATTAGAATAGAGGCGTCGCTTTTCCGCTTGCCGCTCCGCAGCCACCACTCCTCCTCTTCTTTCTTTTTTTTCTAAACCTTTAACTCTATTTTTTACAGTTTTATTTGTTGCTGCTTTACAGCGTCGTTTAGTTGGTCCAAAAAAGTTGCAGTTGCCGCAATTTCTGTTTCTGTTTCGTGTTCTTTTTGCTTCTTTTCTTTTTTGAAGGCCAACGGCAATTTGGTTTCTGTTGCCAAAGTTGTTAGTATTGTTAGTGCTTTTAGTGCTGTTATCTAACATGTTTAATTCAAGGCGCATCGCTGGAAATTAAACTGAAGTTTTCAAGCGTGACGCGTTGCATATGTATGTGGGTGGGGGGCTCACGGGGGCGGTGGGCATTGCACATGGCAAATTTGGCGTAAAATTTTCCTTCATCTTTGTTGTCGCATTTCTTTTTGCTGACGAAATAACAGTAATTACACACCAAATAAGTTGCACGCAAAGATATTTTGTAAATTAAAAATAGGAAAAATAGTTGGAATTAAAAAACAAAGATTTGATAAATGTTTTAAGGAATATACTAGCCAAATAATACAAGTTAGAGAGTTGGTAGGTATTTTGGTATGACTATGATGACTGAAATAAATATATTTAAAATTGTTTTCTGATAAAAAAATTATGAGGAAATGAATATTTAACTACCAATACCTTAGTATTCCCATTTTCTCGCTGTGCTCGCTTTCTTCTTCCTCTATCTTTGACCACTTCTTCCTCTTTTTCGCTCTGTTTCACTGAGAAATTGTCACTGTCATTGCATTCGTTGTTGTCATTGGGCTTCTGCTTACATAAAGCATTTCGCTTTGATTGCCGTAAACTGATACAACATAATTATACGACCAAAGCCAAAGTAACTGAAGCCAAACCCAAAAACCCAACGAAACTGAACCGAACCCCTTCTTGGCTCCACACACCCTAAAAAACCCTTTTGTTGCAAATGAGCAAAAGCAAACAAATAGCCGGAAAATGTTGATAAGACCAATCTCGATGAAAATTGGAAGAGGGGAATGAAAAACAATTCCAGTGGCCAAAACTATGACAGTCCGCCTATAATTAAGATATGAAAATTCGTCACTTGATACAAAAGCAAAAGGTACACTGGAAAATTTAATTCTTGAAGAAAAAAGTTTATATATATATATGATCATAAGATATTACACATTTTTATTAAATGAATTATAAGCTTAAGGTTACCATGTAAAATTAACAATATTTGTTTGGACAGTTTTCCATTTACATGAGATCCTGAGCTATTAAAGCATTTTAGTTTTGGAAACATATTAAGAAATAAATTAAAAAAATATATACTTTTGAATTTCTTCCAACTATAAAGTTAAATAAAAATGTATATTTGAAAAAAAATTTGCTCATTTAAATGGTATAAAGATTACTTTAAATGCTATATATTTAAATTCTTTAAAAATTATAGAAATCTTCTCTAATATTCCCTGTAGGATGCTTAGGGTATCGAAAATTTTAAGTTTCCCTCTTTTCCAGGATAATACACGAAATCTGTTTAGGTCAGTCCGTCGTAGCTATGTATGTCTCTGTGTGTGAGAGTGCGTTTGTCTGTATGTCAACCATTGTTGACAGACACAATCAAGCAATCAGAACCTAAAAACTTTATCCCATTCATTGGAACTCGTATGAGAGTGGGATATGGGTGTGGGTGTGGCTGTGCAGGGTATGGCGTGTGTCTACCCTCTAGGCATAATCAAACACAGAAGGCTCTCGTACTAATGCAGTTAACAAACTTGCGGAAACACAACCCACACACTCACACAATCGCTCTCCACCCACACCCAATGCGGCGCGTAGAGAGACGACATGCGTGTGAGAGTCTTAAGTGCTCCACATATACACACACACAGCACACACACACACCACTCATACACACACACTCGCACTCAATGATGATGATGTATTGTGTGAGATGTGAATGTGATTAAATTTCCATAGTAGCTCGTCTTTCATGCCAATTTTCCATTAGTCCTTACAGCTTCCACACTGGGAATAAAAAGAGTGCTTAATGCTTAATATCAACACAAAAAAGAAATAAAATCAATTAAAAATACTGCTTAAAAGTATGCTACGATCAAGTGCACCTTTTAAAACGTGGCATTTAAGTGAAATATGTAATAATTATTATAATTTTATTGCATACTTTGTTGTTTTTTAAGTGATTTAAAATCTCCAAGGATTTGTATGGTATTACTTTACCACCCAAACTCTTTTTAACATTCTTGAAAAAACTCTTTAGATTTTCCGAATTAAGTTTCTCTAAGTGCATGCGTGAGCAAAGCCCCTCACACACATATGCACTTAAAAGCACATCATGGCAGGGGGTGGCTGGGCAAACGAGGGGCCAGCATATGCTACTCTCTGATGTTTGCTGTGCCGCGTCAAAAAGTGATGATGAATAGTTTGTTTGATGTTACTTTGACCATTCCCATGATCAGCACAAAATAAACTCTACATGGGCTCTTCCTCAGCATGAATATATGTGTGTCTGAGTGTTCATATATCCTTGGAAGAGGCAGATGAATGGGTTAGGAGTGCAAAGGGTTAGATTTCTGAAATAGCCTAGTTACCGCTGCTTTAAGGAATGCCTGGGGGTAGCGTCGAGATTTCTTGTAATGATTTTGGGTTAAATTTATGATAAGCCAGCAATGACAGGGCAGAACTTTGGGCACGAAAAATATGAATCAAGTTAGGGTTCGGGATTCGAGCGGATAGAGGCAAGATGAACGTGTTGTAATTAAAGTTAATTGGATGCTCAGAACTTAATGTGCGGTTTAAAATTAGATTAAATATATACAACATATATATTGGAAATGATTAATGAACTTGTTATGAAATATTTCAACATTTTGCTATGATTTTTAGCCCGGTTTTGAGTTCTGCCATGGCAGAACTTTTAGCTTTTCTTTCTGGGGACCATAACTTATCCTCTTAACTGGTAATTTGCATTTAGTCCACAATATAACCCATTAATGGATAGCAATCTAATCATGAACGCTTCACAAATTGCCACAGCTAGCAAGCCCTGTTGGGTATTTGAGCCAAGTGCACTCGGCACTCTAACAAAATGGAGCTTAAGCCAAAGCCAAACCCCAGACCCAGACCCAACCCATTGATCATCCCGCTGCACTCCATCCTGCCGCCCCCCTGCCAAGCCAGCTCCTCGAAACAATTAAATGCTTAGCTCGACAAAAGTCTGCGGTTCGCATTAAATCATCAGTCTGCCGTTGACTCCGGCTCTTGGAGTGCATCATCCCCTGCTCATTTTCCCCTCCGCATCCTCTGAATAATTTACATAAGCAGCGGCCACAGACTTTGCTGCAACTCCCCTTCCACTTCCCCAAAAGTACCACCATTCTCCCAGGACCACCTTCACCGCTGCTGGCGACAAAAGAGGATGCCAAATTAAAGCCAAAAACCCATGCAGGCAAATCCCTCAACCAGACCTCAGGCACAAATGAAAAAACAAAAAAATAACAAACATCCCGGCTGCTTTCCTCCGGATATTCTTTATGTTTTTGTTGTCTTTTGTAGTTTTTTATACACGGAACTCAAAGTTGGTTGGTTTAACGCAAAATATCGCGAAGAATGTGGAAAAAAGGGTTTATTTTGGATGGAGTTTTATATATATTGTTTGGCAAGGATTCTTGAGAAAATTGAACACTACGACGTGTATTTCCAAACAATTTGTTTCACTCAGAATTAATTAGAAAAGATAAAGTATTGATAGAGAATTTTTTGATATTAAAAAGATATTTTTTATCCAAAAATTTAAATAATATATTTTAAGTAACCCATCGTAGTTATACAACATTAAGGTTTACTCTATTTTCATCGAATATGTATTTTCTTCACTTTATTAGGTATTCCTTAGTCTCCAAATCTTTCCAATTTTTCTGTGGCTTTTCTTTATCTTCTCTTTTTTTTCGCTGCGTTTTTTGTTTGTTGCTCAGATGTTTTGTTTGGATTTTCATGTATTCACTTGCGGAATTTTCGTGCTGTTGACTCGGCAACGCATATGAATGTATGTCTCCCCGAAAAAACCCCATATAGAATATCCCATCCCATTGGACCCGCCCCATTTGCCATTGCCGCCCCACATTTTTTTTTTTTTGCATTTAGGGAGCGTGCATATGTGTTGGCGCATACATAAACAATGGCACAGGAACAACAACGGGGCGACCAACGCAGGCATAACAATGACAAAAGAACGCATTTCTCCCAAACCCATCCGAACCATCAGATATTCCCCCCGTCGACCACGACGTGCCCAGGGTCGGATCCCCCCGTTCCTGTTCTGTTCCTGGCTGGTTTATTATGCAAAAGTTATGCAAAGATAAGCAAAACTATGAGCAGCGGCAGTAGCTCGCCGGCCAAAAAATTGTAAACGTACCCCAAGCCTCAGTGTCTGCATTGAGAGAAAGGATTCCTTAGTTGGGTCTTAAATATTTGATCAAAACAATTTTGTATTTGTTTTATAATAGGTTTTTATAAGTGTAAGAATAGATGTTTTTTATAAGAAAATGTGCTCTGCCTTAGCATAGATTTTATGGCCCGATTGCGTGACATAAATATTTAATTAATTTGGTTATTACTTTGATTTTACTTACTGCTATTATTCTGTGTAATTAAAGAGAATGATGATGGCAAATATATGTATTACTGAAAGAAAACTATAACAGAGGGATTTTTTCTGTTTATACTCAAAAAAGAAAAAATATATAAATCCATTGAACTCTTATCCACTATACATATTCCCTCATTTCTAATTATTCTTTTGGTTATACAGCTCCCACTTTTAACTAAAATTATAATACAAACGACTACTTATTTACCTTAAGATGTCAATAATATAATTGTTTATAGGATGCTTTTAATATATATTCATTTTAAAACATAAACACCTTCTTTTCTTATCACAATTTCAAGACAATTTTCTGTTAGTGTACCCAATCCCCCCTCACATATCCCACTGGAAGACAAACGGGTTTGGGTTCCTGTTCTTTTATTTTTCGAGTTGATTTTTTTTCGGGGCGTTGTTGTTGATTTGCTGGGAAGTCGGGCAGCTGTTATGGGACACCCACCAAGTCATTCAAGTTAATTGTGCGGCCAAATGCAAAAATCAACTTTTTTACAAGTTCAACGGCGGGGCGTAGTTGCCAGGGCATGGGCGCTATGGGGGCTCGTCGGCACCTCGTGAACGAAATGGACACTTAAACTCTAATCGAAAAACTTTTGCCCATATACAAGTCACTTTAAAATGCGCTTAATTTGATCAGCGTGCGGCGATTGTCGGGAGAGAGTGTTCGAGACTCACTCAATTCTCATTTCTCCTCGCATTTCTCGGCTATCCAGTTACCTTTCGTTCCCATTCCAGGACCTGGACTCGGCAGATTTTTCCCTTTTCTCTGCGTAGATTACCATAATGAGCTTTGAGATGGGCACAGGCACAATTGTTATAAACTTGTTACTGCCATTCGACGACGACTACAATTTGTTTGAGTTTCTCCGCACTTCTTTGCTTTCCATTCATTATTTTATTATTCGACAGAGCATTTTTGAAATTGGTTATATGAATGGCATGGCCTTTGTATAGACATGAAATGAAGCGGAAATGGCGATAACGGTTATATATATGTATATATTTTTTTGAAAGTCCTCAAAATGCGGGTGATTAGACCTTTGAAAAAGGGGGTTGCTTTAGGCGGTGATATCTTGTCTAAGATCTCTTTTATGACGAAATGTTTTGGTAATCTAAGAAGAAGTATGAAATTAAAATAAAAGTTTATAAACATAAATATTTACGTACTTAGGAATACATTTTTTGTGAATGTTTAAATTTGGGACTGTTGATAATATAGTATAATTTAGTTAGTATTACGAGTGAATTACGAAAAGAAAGAATGAAAAATATTTATAAGCTTTATCTAAACCTAATGTTATTATTTATAAACTTTACATAGTTTCATGTTGAGATTTGCATAGTTAAATAATGCTCAAATGGATATTAAATAAGTCTTAAATATATTTTAATCAATATTACTTTCAAATCAAACACTTTTCTATTCATCTCTCTTCTTCCCCTTTCCTCATTGTCACTATCACATTTTATTTCCATTTCCCTCATGTATTTATATGCACTTAATTTTTAATTCGATTACGCAAGAGGGCATCTTTGATGCGCTATTTGCTCCCGTGTTAAACAATTCACTCGCCTGCTTGTGACAGCTTCAAGTGTGCACTGGCCGAGAGTGGGATTTTTTTTTTCTGTTTGTTTCTGGAGTGAGAGCCAAGTGCACACTTTTGGTCCACTCGGCGCTCGGCCACACCCACTCACATATCGCCGCCCGGATGACAGCATCCTGCGGTGGCAGTTGCCACTTGACGCGGTCTGCATTTCAGCAAACCCCACCCCTTTGCCACCCTTCTCTGGCAAAGCAGCCTCGCCTCGCCTCGACTCGTTCAATTGAAAAATTAAGCAGCCACTTTGTCAAAATGCTGCTTCAATGGCCCTCGTTCATCGGGTATAGGGTTTGGGTCAATCCCCTATCCTCGTAGCCATTGCCATCAGGGTCCCGATCCCGAATCGCTGTCGCTTTTGCTATATAGCTGCTGCCTTTGCCGGGGGCTTTAATTGTCGACATCTGGGCTTGACATGTAAATGCAAAAGGTTCTTCAAAACCCAGGACCCGGGAACACTGCAGGCAGGGTTTGCTTCTTTACAGTGATGGCGAAGTGATGGGAAAATGACTTGAAACTGTTTAAAGGAACTAATATTATTTACACTAATAATATTTATTTAAAATTATTCAAACAAGATTAAAAATTTAACAAATATTACTATGTTTTTAAGCGTTTTCAAGTAGTTCGGAAATAGGTTATCTTGGAAAATTGGACAGCAATTTAAATAATTTAAATAGAATAAATTGTGTATAAACTGCAGGATATTCGAAAACTATTTACATCAGTTGTAGAATAATTATCCTGTATAATTTTGACTTTAAAAAGTCTAAGGTGACACCACTGCCACCCTGTCCTTGCTCTTCGGCTCATCTGGTTTGATGGAGCATACTCGCTTGGCACTTATTACATTGGCATCTCCGTATGGTTTTGGCGTTTATTGATGCAAATTCGGCCCGCCGCCGCCCCCTGATCTTTTAGCCCGTTGTCGATGGCCAAAACGGGGCCACCTAATTGACGGCTAACGTCGAACACAAGTGCGCCGCGCGCTGATTAGGGTTGCCGCTCCACTCGTTCACTTTCCTTTTTCGAAGACGACCCTAGTCCTGTTCCTGTCAATTTGTTGTCAGAAAAAGTTTTTCGGCTGCGAAACCTTTTTATTCCGGTGGCAGGCAGGGAGCACTTGCTACCACGTCTACCCGGTTTTTAATCGCCTTATTGTTGAGCGCATCTTTTTGTATTTCGCATTCGCCTCATTGATTGAGTTGACATTAATGGGCACTTGGAGGTGTCAGCGAATGGCAGCAATTGGCAAACAGTTGGCATCATTTAGCATACTAAATGCTGTTTATACTTATTGCAAAAATAATAATAAATAAATTAGGGCCTTGCCTTTGTTTTAAGGGAAGATTATGTGAAATGAAATTGGCAGCAAAGCTAGGTAGTAAATAATTTAAATTGAACTTGGGCTTGCAATCCTAATTTTAATGTCTGAAAGCAGGTAATATTAATTTTTAAGCAGCAGGATCACTCCTATGAGTTACATATTTAAAAAACGAGTCTTTGATGCCTTAGTAAATGACAACTAAGATCGGGGTCTCGCAAATATTATTGAAAGATCTATAGAATTTTAATAACATAAATTCAACTTGCTTTGTAGACATAAACTGTACCTTTAATAATTTTTTTGTACATTATTAAAAGCCACTTCAATCGCTTCAACATCAAACAAATATTTTCACGAGCTTCATTGAAATCTGCATGAAGATTTATGAGTCCTATAGGCCTTGTCAAGACGACAGCTTTGGCCATGCTTTCTTCTCCTGGAGCAATGCCAGAGCATCAGGCTCATAATTATGTGGGTGTTCCCGATCTGTGTGTCTTTCCGGGCCTATCCCCGATTTGCTAGTTGGTGCCCACTCGTCGTCGTCGTCATCAACATCGTGGCAGTGGGCGTTCGCCGGCATTCCTGGTGCATGTGATCCACTTGGCAGAGATTTTCAGCAACTGACATCGCCTGCCATTCAATGGAGTGTGGGCGATACCGTGGTATACCACTGACAAACCTTACCGCAACGAAGAGTACATTGTGGGCCGTACCCTCTGCTATAGACAGGAGTGTGATGGTATTTTTGAAAATGGAGTTTATCTTGGATTGTTGAATTAATAGGACCGTAAGAGGAGTCAAATAGGTATTATTAAATGGGAATAATAAGTATCTGAATGGGCCACACTTTTTTGACATTTTTTAGTAATTATCCAAGTAGACTTTGGCTTTGGCTACTTATAAAAGGAGTTGCTTCTTTCCAAATAATCAGTCTTGACATGAAGGTGGAACGAACAACATCCTAATTTAATAGCTTTTTTTTAACATTCTTTTATTTCTGAAATTATTTTTAAGTTTTTTATTTATAAATCCCTAATGCCAGTTTTTTTGTTATCCACACGTTGGACGAGATCCTTTTGAAAGTCTTTTTATTTAATTGGCATACAATTATAGAAATATATAAATATGCAAATTCTTTACCAACTTTTACAATAGTCTAGAATTTTTTGAAAAATTGTATAAAATCTTTATTTATTCCTTATTTGTTGTATTAATTTTTTATTTTCGCTTTAATTTCTTTGTTAAATGCACATCTCTTATCGATTTCACTTAATAGTAATTATCGATGCAGCCGTAATTAGAACAACTAAACCGAACTTCCTCGGAACCTTCGATCTCATTCGAAAATTGTTCCAAATCCATATCAGAACCAGCGACCCAGACAGTTCTATTCGCCGAGATGTTCGCAAAGGGGTCTGCGGTTTATTTACTGGCCAGCAGAAAATAAACCAGTAAGCAAAGATGAGACCCAGGGAATCAAACAAAAAAAAAAAAAAACGCCCAAAACAAAGGAGGTGTGAGCTGAACAGAAAGCAAACGAGTTGATACTCTCGTAGGAGTCCTGGTCATAATATTTCTTCAGTTATTTAAAACTTGAACATTTTATTAATTTACTTTGTCAACAATTTTTTTTATATTTATTTATTTCTAAACCATTATATTTAACTTTGAATTGTTTGCCTTAGCTTTTTACCTTCAATGAAAATGTCCTCATAAAGTAACCGTTTTCGCCGTTTCTTTTTTAATTCGGTTCATTGAAAATATTTCAAACTATTTTATTAATTTAATTTGTTGGGAGTTTTTTAATTTTTAATTCTAAATTATTTTGCTTTGCTGCTAAGATCCTATCTTTCTCAATTTTCTCCACTCTCCTCGTGAAGGGTATATACATAAACTGAAGCCGCATGAATTTTCAGTTGGTAAAAGACTCTTCTCCGCTGCCAAGAAGCACAACAAAAAAACAAAAGCCCAGTCATGTTGGATCCCAAGTTCCTGTCCCGGTCCTTGTCCCAATCCTGCCCTTGCGGTTCCATTGCTTCCCCACCTTGGGCGATACATCGAATTTAATTTCCTGCCAAAATCGACAGAGAGACGAAAGCATTTCTGCTCTGGCGTTGCGGTGTGGGGCCCAGTCGAGCGTTAAGTATTCGCTCGGTTACTAAAACTTAATTTTGCGGCTTGCGTTTCAGGGGAATCCAGCCCGGCGATGAATGAAATTTCACACAATTAGCCGGCCTCTCCAGATCCTGTCTCAACTGGAGAAGGCCCACCAACTGACGCCGTCGGCACGTGATCGAGGCAGAGGGGGAAAAAAGTAGATCCCAGACTTTGACAGACGACAGTTGCCGGCAAAGTTTTTTGGCCAACATGTGGCACTTTAGGCCCGAGCCGACGTCATATTTCAGCGCCAACTGGCGACCAACTTATTAGACGGCTTCCTCTCACTCTCGGCATCGATACCAGAGCCTTGGAATTTTATTTTTATCCATCCTAAAAGCAAAACCAGCCAAGGTCCAAGCCAAGGTCCGAGGCAAGACATTTGAGCCTTTATTTTCTATGTACCCTTTAGGTTCAATAATACTTTTTAATGGTCTTTGTTATGTAAAGTTAAAGAGTATAATTTTGTAGGTACAAATTAATCAAATTCATCTATTAAATTTAAATAAATGTTAGTTAAAACAAAAAAGGCATTTTATAAACATTTCTAAATAAAAGCCAACGTTTAAGCTCCTAAATAAATTTAAAAAAATTCTTTCTCAAAGAAACCTGAAATTTCACTCACAGAATATATTAAATTCAGAATTAAAATGGATTTTGATAACTTTACCCTGATTTCCTGCAAAGAGAACCCAAACCTGGGGTAACTTCTTTTCCAAATTATCCCATTTATATTTTGTTATTGGATGGACATTGAAAAATATTGTTTGTCCGAAAAGAAATCTGGCCAAAACAAATGGCGAATCGAGTTGAGTCGATTCGAGCCTAGGCGAAAATCATAAAAATAAATGGCAAGTGATTTCAAGTTTTCGACGCAACATGTGTAATTAATAGACTCCCCGAATGTATATGTCCATATATATAACCTTGTGTCCCGGGGCGGAATGATGAATGCCTCGTAAAACGTTAAAGCTGTGGGGACTCTAGGTGTCTATTGTATTATTTACGTCTGCATTGCTCCGTCATCCCCACTCCCCACGTCCTGTAATCCACCCCCGGTGCCTCCGTTCGAGATCCATAAAATGGGCTTCCCATGGTTTTGCGACCCCATCTCGTGTAGAAGTGTCACACATGTCCTTGTGCGGCTTTGACTTTGGCCCCAGAGCCGAAAATAGCCAACTGAAAGGGCGGGGGCGCACACAGTAGTGGCTGTTACTGTTGCCGCTGTTGGTCCTGTTTTTGTTGCAGCAGAGCAGAGTGTGTGTGTGCTGCCTACCAAGTGTGTCACTGTCACACACTTGACGATTTTTCGGAACGGCAATAGGCACTACTACACCACACCAGATGGCAGAAAAAAAAAAAACGGACACTCAGGTGTCGGCCAGAGTTGCTGATGATGGTACCCTACGGGGACTGAATGTTGGTCGTAATTTAATAGGTATTTGTTGTAGAAATCTATGAAAAATATATATTTACTTAAAGCCATTAATTGTTCTTTTTTCTTGATACCATTTTCCCTAAGTTAAATTCTTTTAATAATAAAAACATTCAAAACAATTAATATAAACCCTCCTAGGGATCACCAAAACACTATTGCCTCACAGTAAGGATCACACTCAATGTCATGGAAATAAGGAGACGACCGGCGTTGAAGAGAGAGAGCTCCTCTGCTCAAGTGTTTGTTATATCTGCCCCGTGTCCATGTCGGAACTAGCATCCACTCGGGTGTCCTGCTCCATGTGCCCATGCGTTTGTTCCGCCGCCTTGGCAAGGACATTGTTCTGCTCGGGCTGCTCGGGGGCCTCGTTGGGGCTTTCCGAGACCACTGGCAGCTGCGTTCACGCAAATAGAAAAGATACTCAAGGCACTCGTTCGAATGGGTGGATGGGTGGGTGGAAAAACTGTTACGTGATGAGTGCGCATCATGCGGGTCCTGGAACCGCAATGCCACCAGTGGGCAGCATGGGGGAAAGCGGGCCTGGGCCCAGCCACTGGGAAAATCAGGCATCAATGGGCGTTTAAGCCAGCTCGCTTGATGTCCGCAATGAGATTTAAATAGAATCAAATTAGTCTGGCATTTTCCGACTATCGTTCGCCCAGAGGTCGGACACAACCACCCAAAGCCCCAGCTAGGGCCACCCAACCACCCAACCACCCAGCCACCGGTTCAATGGACGCTTTCCAGCTGCATGAGGAATTGTTTGCTTTGGCAGCTTAAATCGTTTACCTAAAAACATAAATCCGTTGTATATACACAAGCGTTCGCCTCGTCGAACGTTACGTTTACCTTTGTCAACGGTTTTTGCTTACTCCAATCCCTACCTGCACCTGTACCTGTAGCCACCCCGAATATCTTTCTAGTCAGGTGCACAAATACAAACAAGTGGAGCGCAGACAAACGGACGGACGAGCTACGGTTCCATGTTCCCTGTTCCATGTAAAGTTGAGTTCGGCCCAAGCATTGACAGTTTGAGCTTAAAAATCCAATTAGTCTTTGATTTGCATACAAACATACATACAACAGACACAAACACACAAGACACTCGGAAAAAAACCAAGCGGAAATAGCGGAAATCAATATATCGACTTGGAGATGATCACTAATTTCGTTGGCTTAAAGTATATTTTTCAGGAAGAACATTATGGAAGATTGATGTAGGAAAAAATAACAAGAGGCAGAAAAGACTTCAGAATTTTAATTTGCTTTGTGACGTTTTATTAATATTATTTAATAAATAAAAAGAAAGTATATTAATTATACTTAGACCACAGGCACTTTCAAGATCTCATGAAAATTATTTTTAAAAGAACCATGAATTCATGTGTTAATTTAAATAAAATTTATATATTCCATATTCCAAGTCCATTCCTTATATTATTAAGATATGTATACATTTTATAAATTCCTTAAATTTGCTATAATTTCGTGAGAATAAAAACCCAAATAAAATATATAGAAAAGCAACCAACTCTGATTACTACCCTGTATTTAAAGAAAAAGCGAATCAAGCACACGCTGAGGGAACAGAGCGCAAAGGCAGAGGCAGATAAAGAGAAAGCGACACACAAAACAGTCGCAGAATTTCTTGCTAAATATTTTAAGACCATTCCCCGAATGTGAACCGAGCGAATTTGTATTTTGGCTTTGATTTCGGCCCTCGATTTGAGCTGTTGCTTTTTAAGGAGGCTCCCGCCCCCCAAAAAAATCCCCTAAGCATCCTGCCTTCCTTCGGCTTTCTCCGTCTCCGCCTCCGTCTCCGTCTCCGGCTTTCTGCGACTTTCTCCGGTTCTCTCCGCCCTTTTCTCGATTTCTCCTTCGCTTTTCTCGGCAGTGGCACCACAATAGACAATTGGATTTTTGCGGTTTCTAATCCAATTTATTTCGTCTTAAATACAAAAACTTGAAGCTACGTCCCTTTTGCCATCGCTACAAAGTGTCCTCCATGCGCACCTGTGTGTGAGTCTGTGTGTGTTAAGGTCCTGGGTGCGGTTCAATGTAATTTAATGGATGGCCAGCACCCACACACAGACACAGGACACATGCACACACATCCGGCAACAGTAAGTCGGCAAGTTAAGCCCTCAAAAGGAGGCGGAGTCCTGCCCACCTGCGTTCACTCAAAATCAACGAGCAGAGGACAGCTCTCAACAAACTAATTTAAATATTTCAACAATTAAGGAGCCCAGGCAATTAAAATAAACCAACGCCACCTCTGACCCCCCCGAAAACAATGGGTAAATCGGGGATTATTTTGCAGCCGGAAAGTCGAAATTTGTATGCACTATTTATGAGAGGGAAAGCGGAGAGAGCTTAAAGAGTGGCTGCCACTAGCCAGGATATTGTTTGGAGTAATCCGGACTACTTTAGGATTATGATGGCATTTAAGAAGCTGCAAGAGTGAGAAAACAAAAGGTTGGGTCGGCTTGGGCAAAAGGCTGATCATCGATGGTAATACGTTTATATTTCTGAAAATCTCCTGTTGCGAAAATTAAATGGAAATTGTGATTGTTACAACTTTCTAATCCATGATTGAATTCAGTGTTTTGTCTTAATTTAAGTTGCATTAATCTTGTAAGTTCAGTTGGGTATTGTAAATTAGTAATAAAGATACAATAATAATTCCATTTAGTTGTATCATGAATGGGATAACAATTTTAAAATTCATTGAATACAATTTAAAGAATGAATAACAAAATGGTCTATCGAAAGGTAATTAAGTCCACAATTAATTCATGTAGTTATTTATCATGTTATTGTGAATATAAAATATGAGAACATTTATAAAACGTTCTTTAAATAAAATTATAAAGAGCTGATACAAATTCTGGCATAATCTCTGATGTATTTATGGATATTTTATGAAGGCTTATTAATGGGTCAATTTGTATAAAACCATTTGAATAGCAATTATTGGAAACACAGACATTAATGATATAACAAATGAGTGATTTTATTAATGTTATATTTGGTAAGTTCTTAATTTTAATATAGTAAATTTAAAATGATTGTTTATTTTCTTAGAGTTTCCCCTTGAAGATTCCCCTTCAATTAATATCACTGATCATCCATTAGGCTTCAATGATACCCCGATGATTGCCTAGAGTAGAACAATCAACACCGTGTGACTAACAGCCAGCCATTTTAACCTTTTATTTCCTATTCCTTTATAACATCCCTTTCCCCTTATACTAACCCATTCCACCCACCTCCCACTTAGCGTTCCTGTGTGTGTACTTTGTTTTGTCTTGTTGTGGACAACGTTCAATCAATGTCAACGTCATTGTCCTGCTACCACCTGCCCGATCCTGTTGCTTCATTTCTCTCGATTTCCGCCTGCTTTTCAGCCACCTAAACCCCATCAGTTTATCCACAATCCGAATCCAAGATTCTTCACATTTGTTTACCATAATTTCTAGCAACCTGACGAGTTTACTTCTACTTTGGCTGATTTTGGAATGCCACGTGGTGGAAAATAAAAAATAGGGGAATTTGCACAGCAAGAAATGTAAAATGTAATATAGGAAAATAGTTGGTGGCATGCCAGAAAGATGAAAAGTATTTTAGAACTAAATTATAATTCATGTTCTGATATATTTGAAAGGATTTTTACATTACATTATACATTCACAGACATTACATTTATTGTACGATCAATTCTTTGGAAGGAAATTGAAATCAGCATCCTGGAAGCTATCTCTTCGCCGCTCCACTGATTTCTCTAGGTGCCCAGGCTCTGGACCTTAAATGGCGCTTAGGTCTTCTTCCTTTGCTTCTGCTGCGGCTGCTGATTCCTTGTGTCCGCCGAAGCGATTCAAAGGCTCTGCCGTGCGACTGTCAATATCACACGCAGAGCTGGACACATGAGCGACACATTGACACATGGCGTACAAAGGCAAAAGGACATACCAGACCAGCACAGCTCACAGGACACACACACTGGCACACTCGGCACATCCTTCCTGTGTTCTGTTCGACTCCACCTGTATGTCTCTGTGTGTGTCTGTGTCGATGTATTAAGTGGAAACACCTTGTAAAATGGCTGACAGGTGTTAGAAGACTTTGCAAGATTTATGCGCTGACATTAACATGAATATGTATGACTGCAGTCGGGTGTGTGCGAGCGAGTCTGTGTCCCTGCCACTGTATATATATAATACATATGTGTGTGTGTGTGTGAATCGCCCAAGCAGTTAAAGGATAACAGCGCATTAACTTAAGCATTACATCTGCGAAGGGGCAGGGACGCACACAGGTGCCAGGACACGCTGTGGTTGCAACAATTAAAGTTTATTTGCTCCCACATAGACACTCGCACAAGCGCCCGCTCGCTAGCTAGTAAATGTGTATTTATAGTCACCTTGCCACAAAATTAAATAAAAGCAAAAGTCAACAAGGAACATAGATTTGCTTGCCAGCTTTACTTGCTTTGCTTTGGTCAACTGGACAACAAATACCAGCAACAGCCACAGCCATAGCTAAGGACAGCAATATGAGGCAACACAATATGAGGCAACATGTTAGCCATCATCGTTATAACGCTCGACAGGATCCCGTAGAGGGGCACACACACGCAGGACATTTTGGCCTGGCCAACAAGCGGCAATGTTTTTGTTAGTCGAGGAAAAAGAAGAGCGAGCAAGGGAGGAGACTGCGTGAGGCACGCGTGAGTGGCCAAAAGTATGGTAATTAGTTAGGTTTTGCTTTGGAATTCGATTTACATAAACTAGATTTTATTTCAAGTAATATAGGAATAATTGTGGATAAGCAGACTAGGAGATATCTCCTTTATTACGGATTAGCTGCACAAACTCTTATTACCTGGTCTCTAACGAGGAACCCCATCGATTTCTTACATTTATTTTTGGCCCTTAAAAAGAACACAATATCTCAGCAGACAGTTAGCTTCCACTTGCGGGCCATCTCTAACTGGGTCAGGGTGTCAGTGTCCTGCAGTCAGCTTTGCTGCTGTCAGCCATTTTGGTATTTGCCTTGCCTGCTGCCTTGGCTCGCTTGTTGTTGCCTCATTATGATTGTCAAAGTGACGGACTGGTCATGCAAAGGTAAACACAAAATGTGTAAATACAATGAGACATGGACAAGCCATGGGTGAGTGTGTGAGCGATGTGTGTGCGCGATGTGTGTGTGCATCGGGGATATTACAATATTGCTCGGCTCACCTGCTGACTCTCGGTGTTGGCATTGTAATTATCATTGCGACACTATTTGCTGTTTGGCTTAAGTGCTTTGTATGAGCAGCCAAGCAAATCAATAAGCCCAGTTACAGCCCCTATCTCTCACTCTTACCCCTACCTGTATCATTTGTCAATCTTCAGACCCAACCTGCCACCCCCTAACCCACTCACAGTGGAAAAAAACAAAGGAGGAATACGTCTTATGATATATAGATTTATAGGGCCTTTCTTAATTTAATTTGTAAATGTTCTGCTTAACATATGGCATTACAAGGACCTGAATTTAACTGCTAAATTCCCACTAATAAAATGCATTAAAAAAAAATAAGATCTGTGAAGCTAGTAAAGCTCCTAGTGTAGTCATTCCACTGCCCAAGATTCATGCCTAATTAAGGCATGTTTCTTTTATATTTTTTTAGGCTCAAAAGGGAGGCACTTTTGGGGTTAATTTTGCTACCAAATTTTAAGAGGTGCTTAATTTCTTTGAGTGCGCCATATCATTGCATACTTGATGGCTTTAAGGTGCTGCGGAAATTGGTTTGTTATGCGCCTTTAAGTAGGCTAAACGCTTCATTTTTATGTCATTTCGCTGTCATCGCTCACAGCACCGAACACCACCCCCACCGCATTTTATACCCCCTCGGGAGGATCCGCCCGTCCCTCGATTTCACCCCCATCCCACGGGACACGCAGTGTCCCTTCCTTGTCCGTCATTCATTATTTGCACGTTTTTTTTTTTGTTCTCCAACGCTGTTCCTTTGTTTGGTTTGTTTTTGTTTGAGCTTCTTTCCGCTCATGAATTTTTTATTATATTTCGACACCTGCCTCCCTCCGCTCTCTGTCCCTGCACCTTCGACTTGGCTGTTGTTTCATTTTTAAATTATTAAATTTTATTGGCGTATCACTTTTTATGTGCGACCGCCGCCAGAAACATTATATTTCGATTAGCACCTGTTTGCTGACTTCCCACCCACTCACCGTTTTTTTTTTTCTCACCTCTCTGGGTTTGTTTTTTGGTTGGTTTATTTTTCAATTGCAGCTTGTTCTTGGGGCTTTTTTTTGTTTTTTGGTGGGACAACAGGTGTGACCCGTAAATTTGTGCCCCAACCATTTGCCATTTCTATTTCTCATTTACTTTTATGCTTTTTATGGAAATTTCATCCGTCGAGTTCTCCGTTTGATTTCCAGTAAATTAAATGCGATTTGTGTTTCGCATCAAAATCATCGAAGCGAGCGGCGCGTGTTCAACGCCAGACGCTAAGTCGAAGACAAGGTGAACAAGCCAGGCGGGAAAATCGATTTGGATGCGAGAACACCTGGTGATCTCATTAAATGTTTGCTCTAAAATTAACTATTCGTGTTGGGTTTAAAGTTTGCCAGCCATGTGTGTGTGTGCTTGACATGTTTCTCAGTGCGCATTATGTGGGGCAATGGTGGTGGTGGTGGTGGAAACTTCTAATCACGGTGGGGTTTTGTGTGGTCTTCTTGGGGATTTAATTAGTAATAATGAGTAGTGGATTAGAGAATAAGGGAAAGATTGTTGTTTCCTTAGTAATTTATACCAATAAATTTTAAATTGTATTGCATATTAGGGTTAAATATGAGAAATATTTTGCTGTATTTAAATATCCCTAAAAATATCATACTTGGCCTAACATGTAATTAAAATATATTAGAAAAGTGTCGATTAATGTGAGTAATATTATTCAGTAAATGAATTGACATTTTTGTTTAATACTTTCAATAGATTTTCTTAATTTCTTTCTTACTCTCTATACTGTTTGTAGACAATAACCCCACAGAATCCATGACAAACAGAACTCTATTCAATTAACAACTGTTGTCCTTAGCCATTTACCACTGTGTTTGGTGATGCAATTGAAAAATGCAGCTTCGCTGGGTGGCCTTGTTGTGGAGAGGAAAAAACTTTTCCCTGTCGCGAGGCTGCCATTGTCGCCGGCTGTGTTGTCTTCTCTGATCCGCTTGGCAATTACCCCAGGGAAAATCGCCCGACATTGTCCACTGCAATCCAATGGCGACTAATTAATGTGCCCATTTAATGGGCCATCCCGTAGCCCAGAAATCTCCGCTCAGCTCCGCCAAGCACCGCCCCCTCGGTTGCAGGTTGCGTGTGTGGGCTGTCAAGAATATTTCGTGCTCGGTCAGTTAATATACTGTCAACGTGTTGGCGTCGATGGCATTTATACGCACTCATGCACTCTCCACTCGAAATAATTGTATTTTTATTTTATCTTTTTGCTGAGATTTGATTTGGTTAACTAAAAAGATAAGACCACTTAAGGTTTCGTATTTCAAGGCTACAGACTAATCTCTAAACTTGAAGCATTAGTATTTGGAAAAGGTTTTTAATTTGAAAATAATTTATAATATATTTAGGTGGATAAAATAATTATATATATATATTTTTTTTTTGTGGAAAGTACGTCTTTTCGGGAGTTTGATAATTTATTTCCGACTTCGAACTAAGATATTTTAATAAATACATGAATTTTATAACCCATAAATCTGTCTAATTTAGTTTGAAATATATTCAATATAGTTTTTTATATATTTTAAATGTTTTTATTTTTTCATGTGCACCATAGAAAGATACTCTTCGTGTATGTAGATATGTTCGTTAGTGGTCGAAAGGCGTTGACTGCCTGCGATGAAATTGATTTTGGTGGGGCATCAATGAGCCGGCCTGTCAGGTTGCCGCCTCCATTCCTATATGGCCCCAACTCTGTCATCCGTCCGAGTGGCGGCAATCCTCGCATCGGCTCATGCGTATTTTAATTGAATAAACATCCCGGCCGCAGTTGGCGGCGAGTGAGGAGCGGCGAGTGAGGAGCAAAAAAAAAAAAAGAAAATTAAATATCCCCATGACTCCTGCTGCTGCTGCTGCTTCTGCTGCTGTTGCAATCGAGCCGAAGACAAACAAGCGGCCAATGCCAATTAAATGGGAATTTTAATTAGCGCAAGTTTCCCGGCATGACGTCACATCGTTGAGAAAGACAGAGAGAGAAGCCAGAGGCAGGTGCCAGGCGATAAAAAAATAATATTAATATTACCTATCAATAAAGATGGTTACAAAGTGCCTGTTTACAAGGGCACAAGATAAAGGTAAGAAATAAAACAAATAATAATTTCGGGACTTGCAAAATTGCCACACTGCTGAAATGCTTAAAACAATTGGCTAAATTCCCTAGCAAACTATCTTTAATCTTTGTAGCTCATCAAATTATTATTCGAAAATTTAAATACAACCTTGGAAAATAATAAATTTAGTATTCACAATAAAAGGCTCCCTCAATTTACCCTTAATACCCATCCCAAAGTGCGCTAATACATTCTGAAAACCTTTTACAAATAAATGGTTTTAATGAATTACAAATATTACCATAGCTATGTAAACTGTTTTAAGCCCTCTTATTATTTTTTAATACTTTTTTAGATTTGTGAACAGAAATTTTCTTTGTGGGGGAATTTGGGGAATTAAATTCGCACTCGCTTTCGATGCTTCCCCATTTGTATTTTTTTAACTATAACAAAACCTAATCAAACAACAATTAAAACGCATACTCACACACATCCCGGAACGAGCATTTATTTCAAATATTTACCAACTCAATTTGATTTGACCCCATACATTCGCCATATATATTTTGAATATTTCCCCCAGATCAGAGCGGGACAGAGGGAGCGTAGGAGTCGCGCTGGCAAATATAAAAATGCACATTCGATTCGGTCGCACACTTTTAACAATTTCAAATGCCGCTCTTCATTTGTTTAAGCAGACTGTACGATTTTCCTTCTTTTTTTTTGGGATTATCACCACCATCCGAATCCTTTTTTGTAGCCTCACCGTTCAAATTTCACACTTTCGCCCCACTCTCTCTCTCTCTAGCGGCGAGTAAATAAATAAAAATTTCAAATTCAAATTTTTGCAGATTGGCCGAGTTGAGTTGAGTTCCCTGGTGACCAACAGAAAGCGGACGGGGCGATGAGGCGACGAGGAGGATAGGATCAAGGCCGGGGGAGTGGACTGGACCGGAGGGCTGGACTAGTTAGTCGTTCATCAAACATGCCCAGAGCATTTCGCTACAGTTGGGTTTGCCAATGCATGGTTTTTCGGTAATTCCCATTTTTATATATATATTTAACATGTATATTTTTGTATACAAATTTTTGATCTGGGCTTAAAAATCATTGCAACACATTCGTCCTTTAATGAATAGTAGAGATTGCACAGACTTTTATATTTAAAATCTAAGGCGATGGGGAAAAAGTATGTTACTTGATTCAAAACTTAACTGAAAGGTAAATAAATATATATAGGAATAACTATAGACTAAAAGCTCAATGATAATCACTCCAAGTAAGACTGTTCGATATACATGTGTAAATCCCCACTTTAGCTGGAAACTATCTATCCGAACTGCTTTGCTCCACTGTTTCTCCTCCTGCTTCCGTTTCTGTTTGATTTCATTACATCATTTGGCGTCTGACTATTTGCCGGCCGGTTGGACTGGCTTTTGCTTTTGCTTTTGGTCTGGGGACTGGCACTGGCACTGGGACTGGGACTGGGACTGGGATTGGTTTCGTTTCGCTTCGCTTTTGGGGGACAGAGACCCGACCAGTGGCAGTAATGCTGATGGGGCTGGGTGACAATTCCCCCGAGCACTTGCCGTGTGAAAATTGTGCGCTATGATTTTTGTAATTTGATTTGCAGATTTTCATCTCTCCCAGGCCCGTCTGTCTCTCCTTCCATCCATCCATCTATCGGCATATAGCACATGGCACATAAATTGCCTGCCTAACATACATGTACAGTACATCGTATATGCGGCATTTCCCGAACTGATGAGAGTCCTGGCCACTCCGGGGACCTGGTCCTTGTTCCATCCTTTTTTCGTGTTAGTTGCGAGTGGCTGGGCAAAAGCACTTTTTATGATGATGTTCCCCTCCGTCTGTCTGTCTGTCTGTCCTGCCGATATCCTTATTTTGTGTTTGATCAATTTGTATTCTTGTGCCACATAGTTTATTTTGCTTTCATGCATTTCAATTTGAACGGCTTGGGCACCCGTTTGCGAGCCAGCATCCTCCTTGTCATGTGTCAATTGCAATGCTCGAATTAAAATTCAATTCTGTTTTCATATGCACAAAACGGAAATTGAAAAATAGTGAGTAGCAGCAGCAGCAGCAGCATCATCAGGGAAAACTTGCCGCTGCCTCAGTCAGAGCCTCTCTGCATCTGCCTCTAAAGTTGATGTTTCCTTGCCCCTTTCTGCGCTTTTCTTTGTCAAACTTGGCTTGGAAAATGTCATCAAAACGGAGCAGAAAGCTGCCAGACAGCTCTTCCCTTTGACAATCTCCGACGCAAACGCTACGGAACGAAGTGATCCCTCTGCGGTTTTGGCTATTAAGTCAAGACCCGCCTCGGGACATTGTCTCAATCGGCATCTCGCAAAAGATAACCTGGAACTGCTTATAAATTCTATTGTCCTCGGCAGCAGCTGTCAATGCAGCATCCTTAATCTACCGATCTGACGGATCCTCGGCCTGACTCGTTTGGGGATCGCTTTTGCCCTCGTTGGAACTACACTCGATGGTAATTTATATGCAGGAATGCATCCAGCTTGGTTAAGGGACTCTTAACTGGTTTTCGATTTACACATATATATATTTTTTAACTTGTTCCATGCCAGCTGCCTTAGCTTAAATAATTCTGTGGCTTTGGGGCTTGTGATGCAGTGTTCTTGGTAATTGCCTGCGAGTAAGGAAGTCAAACTAGTTTATAAATATTTTTACCTTTTTTCTGGAATTTTAGGAAGATTTTAAAGTTATAGATTGGTAATATATTTATCTATACAGTTCAAAATAATATATAAACCCTTAAGTGGGCATCCCGAATCGCAGTCAGGTAAGCTTCCTGTGAGGTAAATCGGTAGGGGCGCACTTCCGCTGCCATACACAAATCCACATCCACAGCCATGTCCATTAGGGGCGTCAATTATTTTATGATGGCCATGCGTCCATTATCATCAGACCAGAGAGGAAGGAGATGTGGCAGAGAGACACTGGGACAGAGAGTGAGAGAGGGCTGAGATTGCATGGATCGCTCGCTCGGCTGCCGTATCAGAATAAGCCATAAGTGGAACAAAGCTTGGAAACGTGACCAAATCAAATTTAATGTTTATTCCCATCAAAGCGACGGGGATAACATGCGGCGGGGCGGGGGCGGGGAGGTTGATAGAAACAGTCAGCAGGCGAGGGCGAGAAAAGGGGAAATGAAAGCGAAAATGAAAACAGATGCAAAAGCTGCTGTCAAAAATGAACAATAGCGAAGCTGAAATGAAAACGAAAGGATTTTAGGGGTGGCAACTATCAACGCAGGGAGGAGAGGTGGTGTAAAATAGCAAACAGGAAAACTAATAATTTATTACAATAAAATAGGTATTGAAAATAGAGAACATATAATTGGCTAAAATACTAAAATTGAACTAAGCTAAAGGTATTTCAATGATAAATTATATAAAGTAATATTTTTAAACCGAAATATTTTGTTACCAGACATTTTTAATTAAGATAATTTTTGTTTCTAAGCTACCAATTTGCAAAAACGAATTAAGGCAAAACTTAATTCTTTGATAAAATTGAGATGTTTAAGCATTTAATAAAATTTTAAACTATGGTCAGACGCTTTTTGTATTAAAAATTATATATTTTACACAAAAGTTTAAACTAATAACAAAATGAAAATGTATGTCTTGTTGAAAGTCAAAAATAAATATAGTTCCATGAATACCAATATTGTATTTATAATAATCTCAATATTTAACTTGATACATCTAAATACCTTAATATTTAACTTTTGCAAATTGAGCTTTTATATGCATTTTATAAATTTGTACTTAGTAATCTCCAAGAAAGAGTTCCAACTCTTTAAGTTAAATTCATGAAAGTTTCCTCAAACGCTTGCAACCATTTATCTTCCAAATAACTCGAGTAAAATCCATTTTATTGTAATATTTTATTCGTTTAATTTTCTTCCCGATTGTTTATTATCTTTTTCCTCTTAAAATGAAAGAAGATTAACTGTATCGGAGCATTGTTGTTCCCCTTGTAATTGGTTCCCTTTCGGGCTGCTGTTTATTGTATTTTACTTGTTTTATTTTTTGGGAGCTCAGATTGTTTGAGTAAATGATTTATGCCTGTCTGCACAGTTTCGTCCGGAGGGGAGGGACCGGGCAGGGGGAATCGGTTTGGATTCGCATTTGAAATATCCATATAAATATTTAAAGAGCACGTGGCCATTGTAAATGGTATGTCATGTTAGATGGCAAACAATTAATCAAAGATTTGTATTTCCCTAACTCCGAATCTGGCTCCTCCGGTGGCAACAAAGCAATCGCCCGACTTTGGCCCCCAAGGAGCAGCAGCTGAAATCATTATTTTCTCTGGAGTTGCCTTTTTTTCCTGTCTTTTTTTTTTCTCTTTTCCTTCTACTGACTTTGATTTGAGCCCGGCAACATTTGTGCCATGTTGCTGGCCACATTTAACCGGTGGCTCTCTTTAAGGAGAACTGGTTTTTTGCTGAATACTCTGCGAATGCTCTCACTCCCTCTCTCTCTCTCTCTCTTTGGCGCTCGCAAGTCAGCGGTTTATACACAGGAAACGAAGGAAGAGAAATTCGACGCATGTCCGACGATGGGAAATTTCTTGGGGACAAGCACAGGGTGTTCCATGCACCATTTCCCCATGTCAAGTGTGTTTCATCATAATTTGGCCATTAATACACACACACAGAATCCTTGGCAGGAGCTGAGGGTGCCGAGCCTCCTCCTCTTCGCACTCACATTATGAAATATTTAATAACAACCAAAATTTAATGCGTGGTTTTTTCGGCTCCTTCGAGTTTTGTTTGGACTTTTTTTATGGCCACTGCTTTCGTCATTGATAAATATTGTACGAATCGCACGTGTCTGGTCGAAAGGTGTCAGGCTTTTTGTGTGTCACATCCTTGCCGGCTTTCGTTTATTAAAAATTATTTATAAACCGCATGACACCTTCTTGGCGGGTGGCGGTCGAGAAATCCCTCAAAAGACATACAAGTTCACCTCAAATGGCAACTAAAAATAGAGTGTAGTAAGCTCTTAAGTTTTTTTGGGTGTTAAAATCCTCTTTCGTCTACTTTAGATATTCAGTTGACTTTAAGAAAGTTTTCATGGACAAGGGAACTTTGGTTCAAGGGTGCTACTTTGGCATTTCAGGGCATTGAACGCCACATTTGATTAATTTAAGGTGAACTTCAAATAACTAGTTTTGTAGGTGGCAATTATTCAGAGAATTAATGAACAATTTGACAGCTTAATAGAAAGTGTGTGTATTATAGTTTATGTATGACGTTAGAATATGCTGTCGCCTAATTTAAGGCTTTCCAAGTTACGTCTCTTATTTGATACGGGAAACCAGTTGTCTTGAGTTTTATTAAATCAAATGGAATTTAATATTTTGTTCATTACTCCATTTACATCCCTTTACACTCTACAAAACTGCTCTTTAAACAAAATTATTCTTTAAATTTCTTCACTAAAATGTTCAGACACAAAATAACGTAAAAAAGAATGCAAAAATAAGAGACCGCCGCCCAAAAGTAAACTGTTATATTATTTTTTATGCAATTATTTTTAATTTCTGTCGCGGCAGTTGGCTTTCTGTTTGTTTCTGAGAACCAGCCCCTCACAGAACTTTGAAGTGGCAAACTCGGCCTAAAGGAGGGCTATCTGCTTGGCTCAATCAAACAGTCAACAAAACATGGCAGACTTTAGGGGCAACAAAAACATAAAAAAAAACACGGAGAATGTTGCAGGCAAATAAAAAAGTCGTAAACTGTCCGAGGAAGAAAAAAAAAAACCTGAGCATCATTTTTCGGCAAGAGCAATGCCGGATTTTTGGCCCTGCGGTCAGTTTGCTTATATTTCTTATTTAATTTTACACTTCCAGCTGCGAAGGAACGAAGAAGTCTTTTATATATATTTTCTCTCTCGTATTTCGTACTTTTATTTGCATAGCTGGTGGTCGTTCTTGGACTTGGTCACGTTTTGTCCAAAAAATTGTTGTGTGGCCCAAAAATGTTATTTAATATTTTAGTTTTGTTGCATCGAGGGTCGACGTCGGAGCAATTTAGTGAAATATTTTGATTGCCAAACATGGCAAGCGTTTGCATATGAATAACCGGCGACTGCACTTAGGACTCCCAGCACAGATACAAATGTGTATGTCTATTTGGGTGTGTTAGTGTGTGTGTGTGTGTGTGGGTTTTTGTGGGAGTGAGTGTGTCTAAACGGAAGTGGCAACATTGGCGCCACAAGCAAAAGTTTTTGTCGCTGACAGGAAGTTGCAATTTTGTTTGCAATTTCCTTCAGCGCACATTTCGGGATACAGGCAAGTCGGGTAACGGGGAGTGCGGGAAAATGGTTGGAAAAGCACAACAAACGAGGCGGTGCTACGCCTCCCAGCCCGCTGTCAGCATGTTTAGTTAACTAAGTTGCGGTTATTACAAGTGAGAGGTGCGAGCTTTCGAGTTACTCCACCGAGCGGTGCAGGAGGCAGCCGCAGACGGAGATGCGGTTCAAGTGGAGCTCCCTTTTTCACTCTGACTGTGCGGTATTAGCTTTTCCTGGGAAAAATACAAGATTTTTCAAAGCCTATATAAAAAGGGATTTATTTAAAAATTAATATAAAATCTATGGACAGTGTTAATAGGGTAAGTTAATATTTTTAAGATTTTTTAATGAGTTCAAAAGATATGTTTTTACATAGAACATTTAATTATATTAAGAGAGTGACTTAAAATATTAATATAATTATGATCCCTCTAAGCTTCACTGATCTTGAATTTTCTAATTACCTTTTCCTTAGCTATAAAAAATCTCTAATTGGTAACACTGTTGTTGCCATGGCGCTACACGTGCCTTCTGCTGCTGCGCCGTTGCATCCCCTCCGACTCTACCTCTGCCACTGACTTGGCCATATTTTAGGAGTCAACTTTCGTGGCAAATTAATTTGCAACAAAAGTTGCATTCAGCATTACAAAAATTGAAATATGCAGAACACGCATTGCGCTCTCTCTCTCTCTCTCTCGGCTGTAGTTTTCCAGTTTTTAATATTTATTCGCTCGTAATTTTCGGATTAAAGGGGAATTATGGAAATGACAATGTAAGCTGATGGCGCAGCGGAGAGCCAAAACTAGATAGAAAAAAAACCAACGTTACGCCAGCAATTTTCAATTAGTTTTCTGCGATTTTTGTAATGAGTTTTAATTCTGAAATATATACACATACTTATATGTATATTGCGAATTAATGCTGGCTTACGTTTTGCTAATGGTGCTTATGACAGCTTAATTAACCAAAACCCACACGGTCATAGTTGCACTTTTTGCCCTGATCTTGCTGATAATAATAAAACCGAATGAAAACTGCTATATTTATCGATTAAAACTTCAAACAACTGACTTTTAGTGAGTGCTTAAATATTTAAAATGTCCCACACATCCAGCACACCACTAAAGGTTCATTAATTAAAGGCCACTCGGGGCCACTTTTCACCCCTGTGTTGTGCCCCAATTAGCGGGACCTTAGACCGGGCAGGTGCCCCCAAAAATACAACAGCAACAAGAACCACTAGAGCCCCCCCCGCCGACACCATTTTCATACATAATTTCATTCACAAATAAATTAATGCCAGTGCCAGAAGAAGGAAAATATTATTTCAAAATGTTTTCTTCAAATCATTTTTGGTGCGTTTTTCATTTTGTTTTTCTGCCGTTTGCTTTTTTGTTTACCAACTTTTCAATTGACGGCATTTGCTGCCATGGACATGGCGAGTAGGAAAGACGGAGAGCGGTTCAAAGGTCAGCGGGAAATATACAGATACAGATATAGGTGCGTACGCGTATATAAACGCCGCTCTGACATAATTTGCTCAATCATTTGCATAATTTTTAACAGTCCACAGCCCTTGGCGCACCCCGCCCCGATGCCCCGACGCCCTGACACCCTCTTTAGCATTTTTCGGGGTCCCTCCACTGATTTATTTTATTTTTTATTTATATATTTTTCGGTTGTGTTGCGCATCTCGTTAACAGAAGGAGACGAGGCGCAAAAAACAAGGAAAATGAAAAATATTCAACACCAAAACAAACAGACAAACGATGGTGTTGGTTGGTTGCTGTTATTGGTGTCTTTTTTGTTGTCTCTTTTTGTTTTTATTTTATTTTGTGTTTTTTTGTTTTTTTCGGGTGTGTGTGATAAGAGGACATTTTTGCGTAGCATACTTTGCGGCGGAAGACCGAATGGCTGACCGAAAAAAAAGGGAAGTGAAAAAATGCGACACGTGTTGCCGCAGCAGTTAAAAAATTGCCATTGCCGGCTGCCATTTGCCATTTGCCACATTTCGCACATAAAAATAATTGTGTTTACTTTGTTTAATGCGATCGAATGCGGCATAAAGAGCGTCGCATCGTATCCCGTTCCCATCCGATGGCAGCTTTGATGTAAGCGTATCTGCAAGATACACAAGCCAAATGAGTGTATCTCCTGCTGTGTTCGGTGCTCTGTTCGGGGCGTTTTGTTTGCCTAAAATACCAAAATGTGCTGGAAATCGATTGCAAATTCGAAGAGTGCGTCTGTGTGTGAGTTCCCGTCTCCCCCCATGCCTCTCCTTGCCTCGCCACCTTCAATTCCAACAGGTTTCTGGTGTGACATCCTTTCTCGGTTCCCCCAAAATTTCTCTTGTTGATTTTATCTAAGCTGGCAAGTGGCTGGGATCTTAATTGAAACTCTTTGCTGATTGCACAACGTTTCTGAATTTTGATTTGCGATTTCTCCTGGCCTGAATGGAATAATAAAAGGCTGGGGAAAATTTAACTAAAATGCAAGTCGTTCTTTGATTTAAATCTGTTGCATATCAATATTGTTGTTGAGCCTTTAAGTACGTGCGTACATATATTTTGATAGCTTTGCGGGCTATTGTAAATTTATACAGAAATTTGCCAAGAAAACAATAGTAATTTTTCTATTTCATAATAATCACACCTTTAATAACACCAAAAATAACGCACTGCTGTAATTATTATTTTATTTTAAAGAACAATTTCAACTGGCAAAAGTTACTATTTACTATAAGCTTCACAAGCATTAACTTAAAGTTAGTTGAATAGACTTGAAATGTATGTTAAGGGAAGGAATAATAGGTTGTCTTTATTATGCTTCATTATTGCTGAGTTTAATAAACATTTCAAGTCTTTATTCCCCATTTTTTTATTGCCATTTTTTAATTAAGCAATCGAATGTGGACAAAGGTGTGTAAAAACTCCTTTATCCAGCTGAAAGATGTTTTTGCTTAGTCAGTTCCATTGTGATCCCTTCGACTGACTCTATCCAGCGGCAGTCGTCACTGTCCCCAGGTCCAAATTAGGTGCAATACGTTCCCCCTTTTTTTTGGTCAACGAAAAAATCATTTTCTTGGGGCAAATAAAAGCCCGAAAAAATGCACATGCCTTCAACTATTGACGGGTGTGACTGTCACGGCCACAGAATGTCAGGCCTTGTTGGGCCTCTAGTTTCGGCAAAGGCAAACAAACAGGAGGCAAAAAAGTGTCCGGATACCTAACACCACGTTCCGGAATGCAGTGCACCTGTAATGCCTGAAGGACATGTCCGAACATTTCAATCAGAGTCCAGTTGGCAGGACGCTGCCGCCGCCGCCTCCTGGCTTATTTTTCACGGAATCCAGAGACTAGAATCCTTCTGGCATGTGGATGCAAATGCCTAGGCACGATTCCAACGCCATCGTTATTGGCACTGACTCGGCCAATTCGCATCCCCTGTACTTGGCCTGCTGACTTTTACCCCAAACCATACCCGCTGACTTCTTGGCCAGGAATCGATTTAAAGCTAAGCTCTTAGCAGGCCCCGCATCGGGAACTGGTTGAGAATGCCTCTGATGTAAAAATGTTTGTGCATCAATATTTAACAAGGACAGGAATTTCAGCCATTTTCGGGCTTTTTGTGTTTGCATTTTTCCAGCCACTCGAGTCATTTGGCATGCAAACTTAATTACGATTTTATTCGGTTTGCTATGTAATACTACTCCCACATCGCCTCTAAGCTAGTTTTGCATTTCATTTCCTCTTGCCTCTTTTTTTCCTGTGTCCAGTTTGTAAAGCGAAACTAATTCACTTTGCAGCCTAAATATTTAAAGGTCTCTGCAGAAATATGCAGCACTTTAAGTGCGTGTCGGCCCGGGGAGTGCTGGTCCTTTTTGCAAATTAAGTTGTCACTTGGCTGGCATAAAATCAAATTGAAATTTATTACAACAAAATGATTATTTAATAAGAATGCAGCAGCATCAACCCATCCCCGAAGACTTGACAAGACTCGACTGCACTTTTCATAAATATGCATAAGACCGGGACGGGGATAAGGGCGATGTCTGCATCTCTCGCTCTCCATCTCGGTCTCGACATGATTTGTGGCATTTTCCGACTCCTGCCTGATGTCCCCATTTTCCAACAGTAATTGTAACTGTCATGTTGTGCGTGTGTAGCGCCCCCACCCCTGTAGAGTGTGTGTGTGTGTATGTGTCGTCTGCAAGTTAGAAATTGAAATTTATTTGCATTTTTGATTTGTCAGTCATCATAAATATGCAAAGACCAAGGCGAGCAGCAGAGGGAAAAGGAAGCGAGCAAGCGAGCGGCAGCAAGTGGCATTTGCTTTTTGATGAGATTTTTTAATGAACTTCTCTCGAGCCAACCCCGAGCCCAACCCAACCCCTGACCGACCCTATTACAGAACGAAGACCAACGCGAACCCCACATCTGCTATAACTGAACTGAAACAAAATTTGTATAAATTTTATAAAATAAATTGCAGAAGTGGGAAAATAGCTTAAAAGAGTTTAAAACCTCCAAATGAAAATTCGTATTATTATAATTTTTAAAAATAGCTAAACAAAAATTTAAATTAGGGCATTTTAGACAAAGTTCTGATAGATTTTCAATGCTGCTTTGTCAGCTCTTATTCTTTTATTTTATAATAATTACGATTGAAAAATAAACAAAATGCCGAAAAATAATTTGTTTCAGTGTTCTTGAAGCTGCTTACAAATTTATGTAAACGACACGTTAGTGATTTTTTTTTTGCTGTGTGCCCGAGCAGAGGTCCTACTGGAGAGGAAGCCACAAGAAGTCGCATTAATTGTTCTGATCTTTGCTTTGCGTTGCCGCTCCTGCAGTGCCAAGTTCAAAGCTAATGACGAGAAGCCCCTCGAAAGGGCCTGGGCCCTCTGAGCAGGAGGAGAGCCTGGGACTGCCCACGCAATTCAACGATTTCAGCTTTGATTGAAATGGAAACCGAAAAGGATTTTACTTGGCCGCAGACCCTCCATCGACATCGAACTGGTTCTCGAACTCGAACTCTCGGACCTTCGGCTTAAAAGTTCAATGCATCTAGGCTTACTGGCAAAGCAAAGAAGCCGAGGGCCAAGTCCCCGGATTCCCTTCACTGAGCTGGGGCTCAGACCCTCGCCTCCACCCCGGGCTATGGTCCCTCAACTTTTTGTTTCTATTTATCTTATCCTGTTATCCCATTTCGTCCGCTCTAGACAATCGAATGTGGTTCCATTTCCATTTTCAGCTCTCGCACACACAAAAACTTGCACGTCACTAAACATCATTTGTATTGCTTTTTGCTGTCCGATGGGGGGTGGCTTTCCTCTGCCATCCTCTGCCGCCGGCCCTCGGGGCATGTGCCTGGAAATCATAAATTACCCCAAAAAGTATGCACAACATAATACCAGAAATTTGTGTAAGCGCATTCTCAACGCATACTCCTCTCCCCCCTGTCCAGTGGTGGGTGGGTTGGGGGTGTAGTGGAGACAACAACCCTAAGCGCATTTGGCTTGCACTCGCCGTGACCCAGGGAAAGGGGAATGATAGACGGACACAGCTGTCAGGATTCGCAGGTCCTTCGTCTCCCCCTCTCCCGAAACCGAAGGCGGTTAACTAACGTTTTGCTCTAAATGTTATAAATAAATAAATAAAATAAAAGTACACATACACACGTAGCCCTCGCCTATACCGGAATGCTGCTTTTGTTTAGCTTTTCCCCCTCAGGTTCTTGCACAACCACAAACACACACACACAGAGTGTACACATAAATGAAAAAAAATAAAAATAAACCGGAGCAGCACAAAATATCCTTCTTCAGCTCTAATGAAAGTTGCAGCTGGATTTCGGTCAGCCTTTGGGCATTGATACAAAAAAACAAGAAGCTCCCCCTCATGCTATACAACCAAAAATGTTGTAAATGTTTTTTGTTTATGCTTAAATGCGCTTTTGTTTTCCCCTGTAAACATTATTTTTGCTTCAATTAAACATTTTATTTACGTTGAGGCACTTTATTAGATTACATTTTCAATTGTTGAAACGTGGAATTAGGATGTTCAATATTCTGTTGCCTGGTGACTGAAGCTTAAAACTAGAAACGAAAAATAAATGAAATAACAATTGGCCTTTAGATATTGAATGCAAATAATGATTCTGAGGAACAAGAGAGATATTGCTTGTCTTTGTTTAACACTCACTTCTATCAAGGAGTCTTGGCCTTGTTCTTGTTTTCTTAGGCAGAAAAGATGTTGTGGTATGTACTTAATGTTTCTATAAATTAATAGATTAAATTCTCCATTTAGTTAAGAGTCATACCTCAAGGTCTTCTCTTCTGAAATATTAACATATCCTAAAAGAGCATCGATTTCTCCTATTAACCATGCTGGCACTTGTACTTATTCAATTGACATTTTTTTAATATTTTGCCTGCTCTTTTTGGCTCGTTTATTGAATGCCGGAATGCATCATGAAGTTCCATGCACTCATGTGAATGTCTGTGGCATCGCTGGCTCATAATATAATCTATCACATGGCCCAGCTATCCGTCTCTGTCCAAGTGGGTGGCACAGTTCGGGGGGCATTTCGGGGCCGTGGCCCGGCTCCGGCACACGAGCTCACTAATTGCAAGCGGTGCGTGCAGAGGGCACGAAATAAAAAAAGGAGAACTGAGGAGCGGAGAGATGAAATAATAACCCAATGGTACTCAAATGAAGACCGCTCCAAGGGGGATTAAGTGAAAGCGCGGGCGCGGGCTGGGAATTGGGGGTTGTGGAAAAGCAGAAAAGCGGGAAATTGTGGGCGGTTGAGGGAGCCTGGGACAGCACTCATTTAAATTTCATGCTTATTGCCACAAAATAGCTCAGTCGGTGGCAGCCAGCGTTGCTCTAGCCATGCACACATACATATATATATATATATTTTACATATATCACTGACAAGCGACGACGGATCAGGAAATGGCCGGAGCAGTGGAGGGAAGAGGGGCATGGCCACGGCCAGCCAGCCAGCCAAAAAACAAGCTTGGGGAAGCACCGAAATAACACACCGAGGGACCCCATCACGTGTGTGTGTGCCAGTCGGGCTGTGTGTGCTTGGTTAAGCTTTCGAGTAAAAATAGCAAAAATGCTGTCAACATAATAACGAAATTTTAACGCGCCGAGCGCAACGAAACCCGACTCTGGACTGCCCTCCGTGCATCTCCTCTGGCCGGGCCATGCCATTTCAACGCATCAAGTGATTTCTTTTCCGTGTTTTTATTTTAGGATACTCTGAAGGACGGTATAGCCACTACATCAAGGGATATAATCAAGAAAAATTATTAAATATATTTAATACACAATGATTTCAGCTCCTTAGACCCATTTCTATAATTTATTAATATTTAATTAAAATGATTTCCAAGCTCTGGAATTTTTTTTATTGAAACAATACGGTTTTCCATAAATAAGAAAACAAAACATATTCAAAATTAATTATGAATGTCCATCTATAATAATTCTTGTGGTTTTCTTTGAGAATTCAAGCGGTCAGTTGAATAAAAACCTGAAATTTCGAATACAAACTCAACAATTCTTATTTCCCTAAAAAATCTAATCACAAAAAAAAGACTTTTATGGTATTTCAGTTATTACTTTATTCCGTAATCCCTCAGCAGGGCATTTTTGACTTCGTGCTGAGTTAACCTGGTCTACTGCATTAATTTTTTTTTTGCTTCATGCCTTAACCCTCTGTTGGCACCCATTCCCACCACCCAAAAGACGACCACTGTGGATATATTCTGTGGAAAAACGTACGGCAAACTAAAAACTGAAATCCAGAAATAAATAAATTGACGTGGCTATGACGCTTACACGGTTCAGATGGGCAGGGCGGGGCAGAGACAGGGACAAATGGGATCTGGGATCGGGGATCGGGGATCGGGGAACTGGGAGTGAGTTGAGGGGTTTTCTGGGATTGCAGGATGTGCAAGGACACAATCATCCGCGGCAAACCGAGCCCAGCTCCGAGCTGAGCTCCGCTTCTGCTGCAGCGGCTCCTGCACTCGCTCGTAAATTCGGCATGAAAAAGTTGCACGAATAAATTAAATTTGTTTGCAGAGGGAAAAGACCAAAAATATATACGTATATATATGAAAAAAAAAGGAAGGAGAGTAGAAGAAACGAGCAGGAAAATCTCCACTCTTTACTGCCACCGCCGTGGTTGCCACTGGAAATTGTCTGGCTAGCATGTGAGTGCATCTGTATTTAATTTTGCCATTTTAAACGAAATGTTCACGCTGCCTGCATTTGGATTTTAATTTATACATTCGTATACCTTGGCACGATGACGAGTCGAGGCGTCTGAGAAATCCATTAGGAATTTCACTTAGCCGGGTACTGAGAGCTCGACAATAGCAGCTAGAAATAATAGAGGCACTGGCATTTGTTTTGGCCAAAATGCTGACTCTTCGGTTAGTTTAATTAGAGAGAGCGTGTGCAGCATGCTCTCCAAATTGGTTCATCTGTCTTTCTATTTCGTTGTTTCACTTTTCTTGGGGAAAATATTTTAAAAGTTTACCAAGCTTACCAAAATTGGTTGCATTTTAATGAGGATTTAGTTTGAGGCTAAAAGTAAACCTTTCCTCGTATTATACCATCAACTAAAATTCAAATTTCAAAATTTTAATTTAATTCTAGAAATAAAATAGGACTTTAATGAATTTATATACTTAACTTCGTTCCTGGTAAAACACTTCTCGACACCCAATCGATGCAGACAGCAGACGTCTCAAGAATTTTAAATGGAATTTCTTACTGATTTGGATTGCAAATAACATTTGAGTTATAAATCTCCCTTCTCTCTTACCTTTCCCATTTCATCTCAACTTGCTATTCTCTTTTCTTCTGGCTTATTGAGACCGACAAGTGTTAGGGTAAAAAGGCCATTCTCAGGGCTCAATCAGGCGTGCATCTCACGCAGTGCTCCGCGCCAGCTGTTGCCCAGGTGATGAGCAGGTGAAAGGCAGCTACTGGTCCCGATCCCTAGCTCATCCCTTGGGGTGATAATGTGCCACAACCATTTTCAATCCCTGGTGCCAACAAGCAGCCGTTCACTTGCTGGATTTCCATAGACTTTTCATTCCCCGCTTTTGACGCTGACTCGCCACTTGAGCGTGCAATTGGCCATGCAACGAGTCCTGCAATGGCGACACAAACAACAGCTCAGGTCCACCAGATACCCTATAATCTGTATAGTTATTTCATTCATAATTTATGATTTACCCATAAATAAAATTCAACTTTAAGTCTCTTTAAAGCGACTTTCAACTGAAAGTAATTCCTCCTAGACAGTCTCATTAACTTGCGCCCATAACCCCTTAAATCCACCAGCAATGGGCACAACAATCAGGCAATGATTTGACACTTGAGTAAAGCGAACGATGCTCGAGTGGCAAGCGGCGACAGGAGAGTGTCCCCTGGGTCCCCGGGGTAAGGGAATAAGTGGAGTGCCAAGATACAAAGCAATTTTAGGCAAAATACGATTCAAAGGACAAGAGCATCATCCCCCTGGACGCTTTTGTAAATTGCAAAATAGAAATTAAATAAACCGGGGGAGGACGATGACCACCTGGATTAGCCACGTCTGGTGAGCATTGCCACAGCTATTGCTACAGCCATTGCCATTTGCCATCGTCATAGACTCCGCAGAGCCAAGCCGAGCCGAGGAGCACACAATGGCCGGCCTAACGACAGTCAAATATAATTATGGCCGTAACAAGATGGAGACATTGTTGGCCCAAGGAGCACCGCAATGAGTTGAATGTCAGCGGAGGCGGTTCGAGGGGAACGCAAAACAGCCGCAGAGCAAGTGTCACTAACATCCCGCTCCAGGGGTTGAACTACAAATGAGAGAGCGGGGAATACACTGGAAGATATTGTGTAGCATAAATGGGGGAATCATAATTATAGAAAATAAATAAGCTATAGGGAATAGAAGTAAGCCCGGATAAAGCTTGACTGGTAAGGGCGAACTTAAAGCAAAAACTGTTTGCAATATTCCAAAGAAAATAATCAATTGAAAATATATAAAATATATATTCAACATTACAATATATATAGAATTTATAACAATGCTTCCTGCATTTTATCAAGGGTTATGACTTGACACTAATTTTTTCTTACAGTACTCACAAACCATGGCCACGAAAACTCGCTCTCGCAGGGGGTAAAAGCAAATTATTATCATTTTTAAAAGTTGGCGAACTCATCCGGCTGCGGCAGCTCTCCTCCTGCCTTTCTCGCATCTGTCCCGTTGTTGAGGTGACGCTGCGCTTGTTTAATTAAGCCAGAAGCAGTTGAGCAGCTGAAAAGGATCTGGAGGAGGGATGGATGGACTGGCTGGTGGTGTGGGTGTTGAAGGAGCGGAAGGAACTCTGGCCGACGAGGTCATTGGGGTGGCAATGCCCCCAGAGTGTAGCGGTGTGAGTTGACTCGCCTCCCCCGGCTGTAGGACTGGTTCTGGTACTGATTCCGGCTCTGGTTTGATTGCCACTCAACTGGGGATTTAAAATATGCGACGGGCGTAGCGCAAAAAGCAATCGAGATGAGTTTTATGGATAGAGGCAGGCTGATTCCGTTCGGGGGATAAACGGAGGCAACTCAGGCCACTTAAACTATATACACGTGTTGTTTGCCCTAGCCTCACGATTTTCGGAGGGCGGAGGGCGGGAAAAATCAGAGTTCTGCCGCTTTACCTTTAGATAGTTGTTCAAATATGTCAACAGTGACGATGGAGCGACAACAACGGAAACAACAACAGCCATAACTATGGCAGGCATGGCGGAAAAAAGTGCTGGGAAAATTTGCCAGACTGACGCAATTTATGGCCCTCGGTTGACATTTTGTTGCAATAACCCGAGGCAAAGAAAGAAAGTTGGGAAGAAAGCTGAGAGGAAGCCAGCATGTTTCATATTTTGTCAACTGCGAGCGGGATTCGCCAGAGTTTCCTTACGTTTTTCCTACATCTTTCCTTTTACTCTTTCAAGGGGAAGATTTTTTCTTCGGAAAACTGAATATGCATCAGGTTTCAGAAGAGAAAACGGCAGGAAGGTTAACCGTTTTTGTTGCATATTTTTCTTAAGATTTTTTATATGCTACAAGGTTGTTTGATGTTATAGGTTTTTAGTTTCAGAGTCACCTAGGCTTTAAATTATGTAGCCTTTCTGTGGACAGAATTTATTCTTGATTTTTAGATCCTCCTGTAATATTTTTTAATTTTAAATAAGGGTATTATAGTGTTTCATCTATATCTTTACACACTATCTATCCCAACTTATCTGAGACATGTTGACGGTAAAAATAAATGGAAAATTGTTGTTACTGCTATTGCAGTCCCGCTTGCAGTTGCATATTATTGTTTAGTTACCGAGAGAACATGTGTTAGGGTGACCCAAAAAAAAAAGGACAACAAAAAAACACCATAAGGGAAAAGCAGCGAAGGGATTTCCAATTTCTTGGCTTGAGATATGTAAGGGAAAATCCTCATAGCGCTGCATGTGCACAGTAAGATGTTTAACCATTACTTTAATGGATAATATACTATATTTCAAATATATTTAAATTAAATTTAGATTTATTTTAAAATAACTTTCAGTAATAATACACTTAATACTGTTAATGCTTATGCGCCTGTAAAGTATTTAATCGGATTAAAATATGAAAGAGATCTTGGGAACAAAAGTTTGTATCACAGTAAACCGATATAACATTTTTTTAAATATTTATAAAATATTTATGTATTTAGTTTAGTATTTATTTAGTTTAGTTCTTAGTTTTCTTCTTATTATTAAATATTTAAACCCCTTCAAATTTGTTACTTTCAACCCCTTATTTTCCTCATTTTATTATTATCCCTTTGCTATCTCTGTTTTTTTGTGGGTCAGGTCGTGACCCACTCTGATGCTGGTTCGGTGGCTCGCTGCCTTGGAGGTTCTGTTCGTGGCTCGTGGTCCTTGGTTCGGGGCACAGCCCCTGGCACAACCTTGAGTGAAAAATATTGTATGCGACCAAAGTTAATGTCTGTTTACGTTTACCGTTGTGTTGGCTTTTGCGCGCTGTAAACATGTATTTTCCCCCAAAACCCTGCCCCAACCACGGCCTCGAGGGGGCGTGGCACAGTGCACACGCATCTCGGGGGCCGAAAACTGTGGGGCGTTAACAAAGCCACTTCGTGCGGGGGGAACCCTGGCAGCGGCGGAGAGAGAGACAGAAGTTTGGACATTTGTTTGCCTGATGAGGGAGCAGTTCTCCAAGAGGCGCTGCGAGTGGGAGTGGGGAGTGGGACTGGGAAATACCTGGGGTCACCCAGGTGAGCAAATGACAAATGGCAAACGTTTAACTCGGAATTGGCTGGAACTGCTGCACTGCAGTCAAAGGAGCAAAAAGTTTCCATTTGCGGGCGAATAAGTTCAGCTCGAAATGTCAGATGTCGTGGAATTCGCTTTGACCCGAGTTGATATCGTCCTCCTTTAGTTTTTTTTTTCCAGCATTGAAATTTCAATTTCAATTTCAATCGCAAAAATGCTCAAGTTTGTTAGACAGTTTAGTTTCTTTTAATATCCGGCGAAGAGCACTCGATTACCAGTGGGTAATGGGATTTCTTCAAGTTCCAAAGTCTGATCGTGGCAGTTGAAATAATTCTTAGGTAATTTTAAAAGTAATTTTGAAGAGGCTTTTATGGACAATGTATAATTGCACTTTATAATTCAGTCAAGAATAAATAAAGCTTTGAACAATGCAAATATGTTTCAATTTAAAAAAAAAAAGTTAGATACAAATAATTTAATTTTCCCTACTCATAATCGTACAAAACAATACAGCGAATATTTTTTCCTTTGACTCATTTTCTAATTAACAAATGTCTTAGCCTCGTCTTATTCTTGTAAACATTTTCCTGCTTCAATTAAAAAAGTTGCAGTTACCCATTTTCAATTTATTCCTAGCCGTAACGGCGCCCATTTACGTAATGGAAGTCCGGCTTAAAGGACTTGACACCTCGTCCCGAGTCCTTGGCAACGCTTCTGCCACCCCGAGTGGCAGGTCCGCCCTGTGGCTGCTTTTAATGGCTTGCTCCAATTGCCTCAAAAGCAACTTTGAAATGCAAAAATAAATGCGCTGCGATAAAATGCAAAAACAATACGGCAACAGGAGGGCGGGCGCGGGAGAACAACAACAGGAGCGGCGAAAGATATGCCAGATCTACAACAACCATAATTTAAAGGCAACACAACAAGGACAACTTCATTACGCGTGATTTAAGGACAATCGTAGGCAACACACCTAAAAGTCAGTGGCGAGGGGCACCGCCCTCGGTGCGTTTTATTTATTTAAACGCATTTGTGTAAATTATCATTTTAAATTGCCGCCAGAAGAGTGCCGTCAGAAGAGTAGCTGGCAGGGAGCGGGGTGCCAAGTAATATATAAATAAATGAATGTTGCTTATACGCACACAACAAGGACACAAAACAGAGTCATCTCCGAGCCTGCCACCGAAGGCTGATGGCTCTGCCTTAGATCCCCCCGCTCCGGCGCCACCTCCTCCTTTCCCTTTCCCATTTGACTTACTTTACAATGACATTTGCAATGTAATTTAATGAGTCACAATCTTGTTTCTCCAACTGCCTGACACTTCCTGCCGCCTGCCGCCAGCCACGCCCCCTTCCCGCCAGAGGAAAGTTCCACCCATCTCTGGGCCGCACACTTTCCCTGCTGCCAGGATATACCGCCCCCAGGAGCAAAAGGCAGCCATATATAACAGCTTCTGTCAGTCATTCCGGGGCCAAGATTGATGTTTCGCCTTTACAAACTTTAAATGGAATTCAAAAATGAGAGGAGAAAATAATAAAATGCTGAAAGAGGGACTCACTTACAGGAGCAGATATCTCAGTTACCCTGGAAAAGTTTCAGCAAACTTTATACAAATATAGGATTACGTTAGTCATATATTTTATTTATATAATTTTTATTAGGGTTTTATCTATTAGAAATCACTTTCTATATCACATATCTGTTTATTAGGTTAATATGTCGCCATATTGAGCTTCTATAATTAAAAAAATTCATTTTTTATATGATTTATGGGAAAATGTGGTAAAATATTCACAAATTATTTTTCAAATATTTTATTATACATTTTTATAGGATTTTTAAGTCGATTCTTAATATATATAACATTTGAAACTCACTGGCTTTTCTGACATCTTATAAACTTAATAACACTTAAAGAATTTGCATTCTTTTTATCGATACTTATCGATATTTTTATATGTAAATTTTTTTTTTTTTTTGAAAAATCAAAGCTGAAAAATGTCATAGCTCTGTTGAAAATTCATTCATTTTGATTCGGAAAACTTTTCTGGGTTAGTTTTACTAGGTTAATATACTGAAAATACAGTTTTAAGAAATCAAATTTTTCGTCAAATTTTTTACTATTTTTATGAAAAATTTTGAAATTTTGTTTTTTCAGTCTGGCATGGCTAGATCGATTCTGCAGTTGATGCTGATCATGAATATATATGGTTTATAGGATCGGAAATAACTGCTTCATCTCTTTGCAAGCTTCTGACCAAAATTATAAAACGCGGCAATGGTATAAAAATTATTTTTTTGTTGCCTCTCAAAAACCTTTTAAAATATTTTAAATTATCACCCCGCCATTTGTCAAACAGATTTTAATCAACAATTTGTCAAAAAGTGTTTAAATATTTAACAAAAAAAGGATAGCCAGCATATCCTTGAAGGCCCTCACAATGGGTGTACAAATGAAAAGGAAATCCTCCGAGATCCCGACACCAAGGACGAGGACCCACAGCGTCGCTTTGCAATGTTAAAGACCTGGCTGAGGACTTTATTCTGTTGCTGTTGGCTCATTTTATGTGCTGACCATGTCTATATTATGATTTCCCCTATTCCGTTTTTTCCACAGTTAATTTGTGGCCACACGCCACTTGCTACTTGCCACTTGTGCCACATGTGGGCCGGATTGCAGGAGGAAGGTCCTTTAAGGACTGCAAATTTTTGCGCACGAGCGAAGCAAACGGAGCTTCCAAGTGGACCGGACCCGCTGAAATATCCAATTTGTGAAGGCGGCACGGGCGGGCCTTGGTCAGTGGAGGAGGAGAGTGAGGGGAGTGGGTCCTGGTTCCTGGTCATGAATGCCAAGTAAGGCGGCTAAAGGAGTCGTCCTTGTCGTCAGTCGCCTTCAAAGTAAATCACTTGAGAGCGGACAGCAACGGAACGCGTTGAGCTGCTGCCATTTTGATTTGGCGCAAAAGACGCAAAAAGGTAACTAACAAAGGGCCAGCCAAGGACCTTGGACCACCACCGGCACCTCTCTGTCAGCTCTGCCATTTTTTCGCCACAGACTTTTCTTTTTTGCTTGGACCGCACAATTTTTCTTACTTCTTCTGTAGATTTGCTTCAGCGTTGCGTTTGAAAAATTGGCTGCCGTTGGCTGAGTCTTTGCCTCTTTCGTTGTCACGTCACGTCAGGATGTCGGGAGTCCACCTTGAGAAACGGGGATGCACGGGGAGAAAATCTAACTAAAATCTATGGAGAATTTTACACAAGATCGTAGTTAAATTATATTCTTTAAGGGAAATAAAATTGTGTAACAAGTAAAAACAAACAAAGTAGATTTTCTCATTGTTAAATATTTAAAAAAAATCATTAAGGAATATTTGAAAGGTTCATTGCTTGGATTTTAAATTCATTGAAATTCTTATTACAATTGTAAAATATAGCTTAATTTCGAACAGTGCACAACCTTACACCTCGACGAACTATTTTGCTAACGCCATAATGATGATGTCACCTTCAGCAGACATCACCTCACATAATGATGAGCTCTCGGATCTCAGTTCGCTTTGGGATTGGTCTAGTCCCGGGGAAGCCTGGAATTGGGATGGATTTATTTGCGGCTGACGTTGCCCAACTTATCTCCATCAGCACAGCGGCACAGATTGATCAACTAAAGCGGCGCTGTGCGGCGGTGCAAAACTTTTGCCCCGGCGCTTAATGAGCTTTTAATAAAAGTCAAGCCGGCTGCCGGCGAGCGGCCAAGGAATCCCCATTCCAATTCGTTTGCACCCCTCCTCCGCCACTGCCTTCCTCTCGAAGCGGAAAGCGTGGAAAAATCCCAAGAAAAACCGGCCACGCACGGAGGCGGGCCTTGAGCCTTGAGCCTGTGCATTTGAGCGCAAAACTTATTTCTGTCACGGAAATTAAATTTGCTCGCTCAGGCGCCGCCGCAGGCACAAGTGGCATGGCGTGGCCCGGCCTGGCCTGGCCTCTCCCATGGCATGGAGTGAAGTGAAGGCCTCTGAGCACTTTGCCTAAATCATGCCCGACAGCTCCCATCCATGGCCGAAAGGGGGGGAGCCAGCTGCTCGGGGGCATGGGCAGCTGCCACGCCCCCGAAAAACTTCGCAATAACTTCCCACAGAAGAAAGAGCCGGGCCACCCACCCGGAGCAGCGCAAAACTGAGCAAAACTCATCCCACCCCACTCGTGCTGCTAAGGCGACAATTATACGCTTTTAATCTCTTTTGAACGTCGCGAACGTGCCCAAAATTCTCAAAATCTTTTGCGAAAAGCAACCGAAACTTGGTAGCCGGAGCCAAAGGTGTCCGCCCCGCTGTATGTACATACACAAAGGGGGCCAGGACGGAGTAACTGCCTCAAATCCTTTGGAAAATCTTGGGCGAGAAGGCTTTGACAGCGACAGCGAAAAAATAAAGGAAATCTAACAAGGAGTCTCGCTGGAAATTGAAAGGAAATTTCCATTTTATTTCCACTTTAAAGGCCGCCTTGTTGAGCTGTTAAATTTAATTGAAAACGAGAGAAACACTTTGCACTTAACCAACAGTTTTCATCTGGCTCTAAAAGTATTAATTAAATATGAAGCACATATAATGTTGCACTATAATTTTCATTCCACAAGCAAATCAAAGTTCAATAAAAACCTAACCAAACGCTGGTCAACAAAATAATTACACAGCTTGGCAATAAATACAGTAACAACAGAAATTTAAGCCCGACGCATTTGTGCCCAAATGTTTTCACAATCTGCAGCAGATTGAGTCTGACGCCCATTGTGGTCTTTGGTTTTTGGCCAACAGCGCTGAAGCCCCTCATCGATGGCTATTCTATTGGCCCTATAAATTTGTACCTGGTCAATGGTCAGGGCTGAACTTGACCAGGGCTTACAGCTCAATTCGCGTTAATTTCGCAAAACAGAGAAAAAAAACAAGAGCCGCTCGCTGGCAGCAGGGTAATTTCATGATATACGCGGCACTCTTGGCTGCTGGGCTCTGTGGTTTTCTGGCCAAAGGCAGCAAACACCAGCAAGCGGCCGGCCAATAACAACAATAGGAGGGAAAACAACAACAACAACGCCCGGGCACAACAACTATTGTGTTGACAGGCGCGGCAATGCGACGCTGCCAACAAACAAACCGCGCTACAAACCGCGCAACAAAACTGCCGCAACAATGGGTTTCGGCTTGAAGCAAAAATCAGGCGGCCAAAATCCAACAACGGGGCAGAAACTGTAATGACAATCGACAACAATTACAATCAAAAATGGCTGGGCATACCAACGGCAGAAATGCCAGCAGCCATTGGCCCACCGGGGCCATAATTACCTTTTTCGCCGCACCGAGGGCCCAGAGGGGGCTGTGGGCGGTGTCCCAGCATGGTCGGTGGGGCGTGGCAGTCAGCAAGTGTCGCCCTTTTTAACATTTGTAATTTTTGATGTGTGCTGTCCAAACACAAGCCACACTTGCATACAAAAAGGTTGGTTGGTAAGTAACGAATAGAAAATTATTATTACTTTGAATTTCCCTTGATAAATAGTAAGAAAAGATTAAAAATTAAAGAATTAATATAAAATTACATCTCTCTTAAAATGAATTTACTTTAATTTATTAACAGAAAGATGTACAGACTACTGCCAAAATATTTTCTACTGTTTTAAAGCTTCCCTTGAAGAGATTTTAAAACCTGCCGATTTCCGTACAATTCATTTTTATGACCGATTTTAGTAAGCTAAATATTTTATGTGTTTTTTATAGGCCCATTTTCAACACGTCAACTAAGTGATACTACTGCATAAAACAAAAGCGAATAAAATACAAGAGCATCAAACATGAAGCATTAATGGAGCGACAGGACAACGGTGCTCGGACAGGCTGAAAGTTAACACCGATTTCCACTGTGCGGGTCAATTGCTGACCAAATATTTCGCTACATCGACGACAGGTCAGCAAGTTGATTGCATCATTTATTTTTCAATTACAACATTTGTTCCGGCCCCAGCAACAACAACAACAAGAACAACAACGGTAGGCAACAGGACAACATGCAAATTGGTAGAAGGAACAAAGAACAAAGAAAAACAATTGCGCGGGCTAATTAAAAAAATGTAATGAATAAATGAAAAATCACAAAACTCATTAGTCCGATTGCCAAATGACATAGACTCGACAACAACAAGGCGATGCCATCGACAACAAGTTTATTTGACACGGAATGCCAACAACAGCATAAACATGAGCATAAATAACGGCAGGGACAGCAATTACAAATGATGGCAATCGCAATGAACGGCAAAAAACAAAGGACCTAATTGATAGGTTGGGTCAACAATAACGCAAAAATAAAATGCGAAACGAGAGACTCCCATTAAAACAATATTAAAGCCGGCCGGCCCTTGCATGTCCCTTTTTGAAATTCCAAGACTAAGTTGGCATTCCGAATAATACAACTTTCTAGTTGATACACAAAATTATACGGCTCCTGGTATATAATTTAAATTGTTAAATCAAATTCAGGGTAAGAACACGCAAGGAACTCATACTGAGCAATTGAAAGTTGACCAAGTTTTTCACCTTCCGTCATTATTTATTTATCACCCGATTTATGCAGAAGTCTCTGACTGAAGATTATCCGTAATTTGACGTAATTAAACCTAGTTACATATTTCATAAATTGAATTCCTACTGGAGGAATTTTTAAATTGTCTGCAATTACATTTTAATTAAGGCTTATTAAGCCTTTAATTTAAATTAGCAGGCAACTGTTGTGCTTGGAGATTAAAAGAAAAATTAATACTTTTCATTGAAACAAAGGGCAGAAAGTAAAGGCTTAATAAATGTATTTATTATACAACAAATTGTTTGTAATTCAAATTCATATTGCAATTAAAATCAGTGTTCATAAATATATTTTATTGACCTCAGAAAAACCTTTAATTTTCCTTTTCCCATAAATAGTTCCACTGAGAATCCTCGCAACTTGCCCCACATTACGCCGTACAAATCTCCACTCGATGCCAGCGTACTTAGCACCGCGCTTGTCCCAGTACTGATCCATCCTGACATGCCGGCAGGGGCAATCGCTTCATTCCAGGACACCATCTCCGGACCCGACCTCCGGTTCCCGATGCCACCAATCACACCCGAAATTCCCTGCAATGCTGCGCCTCTCGACATCGATGTAGAGCTACATGTCTATGCCTACATGCTAATATGTCTGACAGTTGGTTTCGATTTGGGTTCTGGCCTGCGTCCTTCGCTCCCCTGCTCTCCTGCCGCGCCTGCTGCTGCCGCTTCTGCTGCCGCTGCTGCTGCTTATCCTGCCAGCTTAACTGTCATGCAACTACAGCATGGAACGCAAAGTATCCATGGGGTTTTTGGGGCGGGTCGATGGAGCCGAGGCCGGAGCCGGATCCGGATGCGGCTGCGAATTTGCTGCGACCACCGAAGGACTCTATACAGGGGCCTGTTCTTCTGGTGACAGCCAAGCGCCGTCCACATACCCCGACCGACATCGAATGCCGTACCAAAAAGGCGAAAAATAAATAAAATAGAATGCTAAAAATTCAATTTGCAAAACGTTATCCGTGGGATTTACATAAAGCAGTCATTTTGAAGTTATACGCATCCCCGAAAGTTTCCCTCGTCGCCCGCCTTTCACACTCTGCTTCTTTTTAGGGGATTTTCTATATATCTAAGTATGTATATATGGTATTTCGGGTATTTCGGTACAGAGAGAGAGTAAATTTAATTATTAATATTGAAATTTATATTTTTAAATAATGTTATTAGTTAACTATTTATTTAATTCATTCAATGAAGTATAATTTCTTGCCAATTATGAATTCTATATTTGAGTGGTTAAGAAATTATGTATTTTACGAGACATTTATTGGAAATAAAAGGTAACTAAAATAATGTGGCATATGAACACATATTTCTGAGCTTAAAAATGTTTAAATAATTAAAAGTTTTCAGGTTTATATTGTTCTTATTCAACCCCTCCTATTGCAGTGTAGTTTTTCAAGCGTTCGACGGGGGAAACTTAACGCAGAGAGTGTTACCCTCGTTGAGGGCAAAGCCGCTGCCATGTCAATAACTTGGCTTGTATTAGTCATTTGAGCGCCTCCCCCAATTTGAATCATCCAGCTATTCAGGCTCTGTCGCTGCTTTTTTGCCCTTCGTCCCTTTCTGCGTCCTGCGTAATTCGAAATTTTTTACTGCGAATAGACGATTGAGTTTGGGTTGCAAATGGAAAACCATCAAATTTATTGAAATCACTTGCTTCTGCTTCAGCTTCTGCTGCTGAGTCTCTGCCCGGGCTTAAATGTCCTCTGTCCTGGCAGCCGTCTGGGGCCGTATCAGTCGCATCCTTTGCTATTGTAAACATCAAATCACAGACAGTAAAACCTTAACACACTCCCCACGCACAAGCTCTGGCACTGGCACACCCATATGCACACGCACTCATCCCCGGATCCGGGATCGGATACATTGAGACACGTTCAGACGGCTCCAGGATACCGCACACACAAGCACATAAACATAAACGTAAACGTAAACATAAACAGAGAGCGAGAGCGAGGCACTGGCCCAAAAATGCGTCTGGGCGAATGTCCTTTTCGGTCATGCGGGCAGAGCCATCTTTAGATCCATTCCCTTCCCGGCCAGCCTTTCCTTTCACTCCAATCGTTCCATTCGTCAATCCCCCGTCAGTGGTTGTCGATGCGCTGTAAATTCTGTTCAATTTTCTAAAAAGTTTTCGCCGAAATTGACTTCGGTTGTTATCCAAAAGAGAAGGAAAGCGAGGGAAAGAAAAAAGGGAAAAGTTGCAAAAAACAAGTCGAGTTTTGAGTACAATAAATAAGATGTTGAGGAGATCTATGTGATACTCTCGAAGAGCAGGAAGAACTTTGAGATACTCTAGAAAAATATATATCTAAATATATTTGGGAAACTAAATGTTAATAAAGTCTAATAAAGTCATAAAGTCACATTTTTATCTCATAGTAATGCCTAATCACCTGAAAATAAAGTTGAAATGTTTCTGTGGATCGATAAATATTCCACATTATATTTATCTATCTTATCTACTGATTGAATAATGCGATATATGCCCCAAGTGATGTGCTCGACTGACACATACCACTTATTTATTGAGTCCAGGAAACCACTGTCGCAGTGACAACCTTCCGCTTTCTTCGTCCTGTGCTCCATCTTCATTCGCCGTCCTCGTTTCCTGACCATTTTCCGTGTGTCATTTTGCAAATGCTGTCAGTTGAAGAAGTGTCCGGCCAAGGAGAGACGGCGAGACGGCGACACAGATACAAATATATACCGGGGGGCTGAGTGCGGTCTGCGGATAAGGAATCAATAAACTTGGCCAGTGGTTAGCAGAAATCTTGAATACAAATATTTTACAATGTTTACAATGTGTTTGCGGAGTGCGGGCCTGGCCTGTCTGCTTCACCTGGCTTTCGCCTTTATCGTGCAATAAAAATTCAATTCAGTACAGGGAAGGACGATGAGAGGTGGTTGGGGAAAGGACCTCAGCAATGATAGTTATGTGGGCGAAGGAGGAGGGTCTCTTGGACTGAGGGTCCCAGCGCAGTGCTTAAATATTCACATATCGCAAATTCAATTGAACGCAACGCCCTGGATAACGCAGGACACGGCCCCGGCTTGAGTCCTGGCAGCCACGCAATGCCAAGGATAAAACGGTGTTGACAACAACTATGGGAATACCAGCACACCGCACACTCACACAAGTGGACAAAGGAGACGACGGCGGCGGCGGATTCAGACAACATCTACGAGAAACGTAACTTTTTATATGTTAAAAAGGATTTGCGGTTAAGCCGAACGGACAATGGCAAGGACTCGCACACGCCGCCCCAGCAAACAGTGACTGCGAAAAGTCCCGCAACTGGTTGCATTTTTCCCCCACGGACAGCCGGCGTCCGATAGCATCTGCACATATCCCCCGGATGGAGACTGAGCCTCGAATGGTTGTGCCACTAATAGGGATCAACATTGGTCAGCCTCTTGAGACGTCCCTGCCACATCGCAGGTGCACGCAGCCGGCGGCTCCCTCAGTTTATCCTCGTCATCCACCCTGGGTTTTACCACTCCTCCGGTGCTACTTGCCTCCTGTCGGGGTAGATTGTTTTGCTGTAAACAAGTTTCCATAAAAGGGTAAACAAGCTGGTAAAAACCGGCAGGAAATGTGCTGGAATTGGTAAACTATTATGGGGATAGCGAATCAAAGCTGAAGAGATTTAGGGGGGCTTTTGGGAAAAAAGGAGCAGGAATAACCAGTGAGATTCTGGTGTAAGTTAATAATTTAATTAACCTTTATTTTTTACTTATTATCCCAAAAATTGAGGGGTATCCTACTTTAGCTACAGCCACTTACTTGTTTTGAAACTGAATTCCCCTCCTCTCCAGCCATTCCCTTGTCCTTTTTAGCGTCTGCTAATAGGAAACGGGAAGTTATTACATATACGCCACGTATAGTAATTATTTTACAAGCGAGAAATAATCGCTTCAAAGTGAATTAAATGAAAACTTCCAAAGACATTGCGTAAATCACACGTCAAAAAGGGGGTAAGCATGGGTGACATGGTGACAGTTCTTAAGAAAGGGGAGGGTACCGGTGGTGCGTAAGCTGCACACGCTGAAATTCACTTAAGGATTCGCCGGCAAGGCTCGTAAAAGGCAGAAATCAAAAGGAAAACTTTTTCGTTGCCTTGACTGAAAAATTTGCAGGGAACGTGACACGCGGAGAGAAGGCACTAATACGCCAACCTAAGTGATTTTAACGCAATGCAAATGCCTCAAAGAGGTGTGAGGTGAGTCACTGTACAGAAGGGGAGTGGTAAATTAATGGCGCTTAACTCCATGTTTACAAGACGAATGTGCACGGAGCAGCGGAACAGCGATCCCGAGGCACAGCCACACGTGCCACTTGTGCTCCAGCTGCCGCTGCAGACTCGTCTTCCTGCCGCCAGCATCCTCCGGAGTCCTGTTACTGATGGCCGTATGCAAATGTCCCGATGACAGGCATCAGCAGCCGGAGTGGCAGTCCTTCCAGCGATGAGCAACTGTGCGATTCAGAGCCGATTAAAAGTTGCCATGACAGCACAGTCACAACCCGTCACATCGCATCCCGCGACTCTTTAGAATCAGGTAAATCTATTTGCACAGGGACAGCATTAAGTTAGAGTCAAAAGCGCAAAAAAAAGGACTTCTAAACTTCAAAGCACACGTAATAAAAAATAATTTTTTTTTAATAAGATTCTAGAGACTTTTTATCAAAAGAACACGAGGTAAACAATTAATTCTGTTTACAAAAAAGTGGCAACACAACGAGTGCATTTTTTTACAAAGAACTATCATATCCATTTAGCATAAAGCATGTGTTTTTCTCATGGATTTAACTTATTTTTCTTTCCAATTATAATAGACTTACCATTAAAACATATATACTGCTACGCCATAACCCATCCATTATGCTTTCCTACAAGCTTATGAAACTGGAAATACAATATTTTCTTGAAATCAAGACGTCATTTGACGTGAGCGGAAAACTACTAGCATTAACTCCCCTTTTCCCTTAACCTGCTTTCACTTCCCGACCTGCTTTTCTCCCCTGCTTTCAGCTATCCTGAAACTTTGCAAGCAGCCATTAGAATAAGTGCAATAATTATATCACTAATGCGCACTTACAATTGTTGACTTTTCGTCTTGGTGGCGGGCAGGGTCACGCCCCCTCCCGCGGGACACAGCAACTCCGATTTATTTATTGGCACTGAGTTGCGGAGGAGTTTCCTGGGGGTCTGGCCGAGGTTGAAGCCCGGAAGGTGAAATGTGTTATTTGAAAATTTATCGACGCTCCGGGAATGTTATTACGGTAAAATCAATAGCAAATATTGACAGACCCGAAAGCTGAGGTCAGGGCTGCTTTAAAAGGCGCCGAGCGCCAGCCGCCCAGTCCCCAAGCCAATCCAATATTATCGCGATGTTTGATGAAAGGCACGTGACATTTAAATTTTTTATACACATCGTTCCGGCAGAGACGCGTGATGACGGGGTTTGAGTGCTTCAGGGGCTCGGGGGTACTTATAGGTCGGTTGGGCACGAGGACGAAACAAATCAGAAGCGAAATGCTCTCGATACACAGAAATTTATACAGAAAAATCATTGGAGCGACTTCAATGAAGATGGCAATGATGGCACTGGCGATGGTGATGATGATGATGGCGCTGGGCCGAATTGGGGCGTGGCGCGACCATGACTGATGGCAAATGCTGCAGTTGGGATATAGACAAATACAATGGGGACACACAGTGGGTGCGGTGGGGGAGCTCGCTGTGTAGATAGCACATAACAAGCTCAATCAAAGACAAAAAGCAAAACACAAAAAAAAAAACATCAAATCAGCACACACACACACATACACAATCTCGCGAACAGGATATGCGGAGGCTGGGGGCCGAAGGACGCACTACGATTGGATTTGTATTGATATAAATTGCTGGAGCGTCTAACGCGAATTACAGCTGCGAGGGCAGCAGGACGACCCACTCCCCGGCGACGGCAAACAGCAAACGGGGGCAGGACGAGTTCGAGGACATCAACAATCATGGCCAGCGAAATGAAAATAAAGAAATAATCAAATCAAGCAGCATATTGATTGATTATGCACCATAAATAATGAATAAATATGAACTGAGGCAAAAACCGAAAATCAGGTCTATTCAGGACCAAAGTGGCGGGCAGAAAGGATTAGCCGGCAAGGGCCTTGTCCTTTTCAGGGGCCTCCACCACCATACACCCGCACACACTGCTTCAGGTGCCTCAGACAGCCTCCAGGACTTGGCCTCGGAAATCGTAATTTATTTGACATTGCGCATACGCCATGTGAGCCAAGTCAAACAGTGTGGAAACGGAGTTGGAGTTGCTTTAACGTAATGATTAATTGTTGTATTTGCCGAGTGTGTGTGTGTGTATGTGTGTGGGGAACTGAGAACCGGCGCCTTTCTTATTTATTTAGAACGAAATTAATGTGTGTGAGGAGTATAAAAGAGTCCTTAGGCTGCATCATCATATGAATTTATGGGAAGTGAGAGATAGCCGCTTACAAAGTCCTGTTATTATGAATAAAGCTTTGAGGAGACTTTAAGAAATAAATCAAGTTAAAAAGAAATTAAAGTAACATTGCTTTTTTTACATCTTCAGTACTCTACATATTTTTCTTCCAGAGTATTTAGTTTTCTAAGTGGCCCAAGTGCCACTTTCCTAATGTGTTTAGTTTAAATTTATGAGTGCCAGCACAGCGATTTATATTTAATTAAATAAGCTGCTGCCTGTGTGTATGCTGCCAAAGGCGCTTATATTTGTGTGCTGTCTAAATCTAAATAGGAAATGCGATAAGTTATGTCTGAAAGGGAAGACTGTGTAATTTCTTGGGGGCGTAATTTATGCATTAATTTATACTTGAGAGAAAGACATCATCTGCTCCTATCTGAACAAGCTGTTGTTTATCAATTTTATATATGTTCGCCCCGCTCGAAATCTGATTAAGTGCTGGCTAATCGAAAATGTATGAGTTATTTGCATAAATGATTAGCTTCGAGACCAAATTATATCTCTGCGTTTAACTTTTTTCTTCGCCGCTTTAGGTCCTGTCAAATGAAAATGAAAACGCTGCGAAAAAAATAAAGGAAATGCGAAGTGAAACGAGAAATTCTGCCACACGGAAAAGTTTCGGTGCAAATTTTTCGTGTATATTTTTTTGCGGATTGTTTTGTTTTCTTTCTGTTGGATCCTTTATGGTTGGTGGACTCCCTGCTCCTCTGTATACATACATATATATACACGCGTATGAGTGAGTTTGGAATGCGGCAAATTGCTCCGAAACGAGCAGCAACAACAACAGAGGGAGGAAGCGAGAGAGGGAAAGAGGGAAAAGCGAAAGGCAGCTGCGTTTTCCCCCGTGGACTGCAAGTTGGGTTGAAAATTAAATACCAATTTTTGGTACATGGCACTGGCCCTTTGTTGTTCCCGGCACTTTTGCCTGCTGACTGGTTGCAACATTTCAAATAACATTTCAACTTTTCAGCACTGCTCGCCATCGTCAGCAGACAGAATTCAGCTTCGCTTGGTTTTCCCCGTCCCGCCTTTCCCACGCTTTGGCTCCTCTGCAGCGGCATTTATTTATTTGTATTTGTGCGCGCAGCTCAATTACGTTTAGCGCTTTTGACGTTTTACAACATGGCCAATACCCGCACACACGAGCACTCCCACTGGCTCGGCTCACACGTACAGCGAGAGGGTCCAGTTGAGTCGCTGATTGCGGCGGACAGCAGGACCTGCCACCGAGCTCCTCCCTTTCGCACAAGCCTTTTTGGAAATTGTTGAAATTTTTCAACCATGTTTCGTATTTCGGCTACACTCACCGATAGTTCATCGATCTGTACAAATATTTACCTAATTTTATTGTAATTATAATACTAAAGCCATAAAAGTCATTATAGTTTTTTAAAAAACATGAATAGCAACGAGAGAAAATTAATAAAAATAGCACCATTATAATATGAAAATATATATACTATAACTAATTCATTAAAAAATAACTCAAGAATGTGAGAAACTGTAACATCTTGTATGATAAACACACACATAAATATTTCAAACATATTTACATACGAGTTTAGACAATTTTTTAATACTTAAATTACTCTTTAAAGCTGTAATTAATTGAATTATCAAGATCACACTGAGCTCCTCCAGCTTAGCTTACATTTTCTCCCAGTGTACTCGGTTGCGCTTAATTGGTTCTGTCAGCAGCAGCAAAGGCGGCAGCAGGAGCAGCAGGGGCAGATTAAAAAAGTTCTCCTAAAATAACATTAGCAGCATGTCCAATGCCAGAGGTTGGCAGGGAATCCAGGATACTGGCGCTGTGACTGGGACTGGAACTGGGCAGCAAGGAAAGAGTGGAATTTAAAGCATGTGCCCTGCTCTGGCTGCCGGAGCTGGGCAAACAATTTGCTTAGTTATTGATATGAGGGCAGCACAAGAAATCAAGAAAACAGTCAGGGTGAGAGAGAGAGAGAGAAAGAGATACCATTGCAGGGCAGAAGGAGACGGAGAAGGCACTGCGGCACTTCATTTCCGGGCTTCCGTTCTTCTAATAATGAGAGTTTGCCGTAATCTCGCGAAATGTACAATCAGGGGGCAGGAGTGGCCGGAGCCCAGGGCCCACGACCAGCAACTGGCACGTGAACAATGTGAGTATTTTTCGATTTGAAAGCTGAACGAGGCAGCAAGGCAGCGGGCGAGCGGGCTGGCGGGGAAGCAAAGAAAAGGAAAGACTTGAAGCCCCGGTCCTTGTGTCCTGTAAGTGCGCTCATTCGTATCAAAAAGAGTCACGTACAAATGGCAGCCATGGCAGCCAGACTCTCTGCCTCGCCTCGTTCCATCCGCTTTACAGTTTTGCACTCAATTGCTTATGAAATTAATAGGATATGTCAGTGGTTAGTATTGACCGGAAGTAATACAATTGATAAGGATTATGGATGTCCAACTCGGTGCTGCTGCCGCTCTGGCATGTGCGTGCCTGGATTCCTTAATATCCTGCCGAGAGCCAGCCTCCAGCCAGCCTCCCCGCTCGCCTTCTGTCACTCATCATCGGCTTGGCCAACTGGGCGTATGAGTGCTATTGACGTGTGTGTCCTGTCGGGTTCCTGTTTCCCAGTGGTTATTGGCTTAGCCGCAAATTAGCATATATAATGCAGCAGGCGGGAACTCTGCAGCGCGAACTCCGGGGCTCTCCCCCTCCGGCACCCCGCGGGACACCCGCACACGGGCCATTGTTAAACACGGCGTATGCGCAATTATTAATTCAGAGTTTTCATTATGCTTGCAGCAAGCCACGCTTATTGTTCGGCCCGCTGCGGTCGCCGATGTTGTTTTTATTTAAATAATTTAATTGCTTTTCGATTTGTTTACAAGTTGAAAATGCAAATTTGCTGCCTACGCCGGGGGGCAGTAAATTGACTGCGATTTAAGCCGCGCGTTAATCCTTTCCACACGCAAATGAGTAGGCAACGCAGTACAATGGAGAACAATTATATAGTAAAGCAGTGTAATTGAAAGTGTTTAAGAGATTGACTTATTGGTTTAAGTTTGCAATGTAGTTGAGGCCTTAATTGATGCTCATACATGCGAATTATTCCACTTAAGATACTTTTAATAATTAAATTATTATTATTAAAATGGCAAAGAACTGCAACTATCAAAAGTTGTCATTTAAGTGAAAGTCTACGAACCTATTTTACTGACAATATTCATATTAATACCTGCTCTAAGCAAATACAGTTTGCCCGTAATAAAACTAACATTTGCGTCTATAAATTTAAATGCACATTATATACATATAAATACATTTATATACATATCCATTTTAGTAAATAAATAATAATTGTTGCTCCTGTGGTCGGTCTCAGCATCGATTGATTTTCGGGGAGTCCCCAGCTAGAGGCGGCTACCAATAATATTTACATTTGCAATATCCACAGGCAGCCAGATTTCCATTGGCTGCTTACGTAACCACATTAGGCCAAAAGGCAGAGAGCCAAGTCAAAGCTGGGAGCCAATTCAATTTGTTTGTCTCACTATCAGACGAGCATCCGCTGACGCCGGCGCTTCCTACAGCTGCTCTTCCTCAGCCTCATCCTCATCCCCATCCTGCACAGCATCACAGTATATCCTTGACTATTCCCAAGATGCAGCTGCAGCTACTGGAGGAGATACTTGGCTGCCGGAAATTATTATTGGTTTGTTAGAGCGAGTTGCTGATCCAAAGATCCCAGTGGTAAACTCTCAGCGGCGCACTGATGAAGCTAACCAAAAAAGTTTCCCTGCTCCAGCTCTATATCGGACTCGGTGGCTCTGTTCCGTTTATTTTGTACCTGGTGGTTAGGGTATTATCATACTTATTGTGCCCAGTTATTAGTTATAGTACATTTCTTCAATTTTTAAACTAAGCAGAACCTTGCTATAAGTTCCTTATTTTAAAGGATGCTTCAAAAGCAGCTTACCTTATTTATCAATTTATTTTTCAACTTGCCAATTTTACCTTGCCCCTTAAATATGTAGTTTTCAGTCCAGAGAATGGGTATCCTTCAGTCCGCATAAGTAGCTTTTTATAGAAATACATATATTTCCTCTTTTTCACAGCCAAGACGAAGTTAACTTTTGCCATCGCAACGCATTGCCCGGCCATTGTCTCTGGCTCCAGAGGAAAAACTTTGCTCATGAACTTAATGCCGGAGGTGCGGGGTGGCAAGGAGCTGAAGGATACGCCGGATGGAGCGATGGAGGTGCATAATGCGTGGCAGATTCCCAAGGGCGAAGTGTAGGGCGTGCAGCGGGGAGCACGCATCCTGATGACTTTGGGCATTATTCTTAAATCCGATCCAATTAAAATGCAGCCAACTTGCATATGCAATGCAATTTAATTAACGTCGCTGGGGGATTTTTGTTTACTGCCCTTTTTGCCACTGATCCACTTGTGCTCCCTTCTCCTGCCGCTGCCACTCCTCTGGTCAGCTTCGAAAAGCATATAAATATCCACTCAGGCATCCGTGTGTGAGTGTGCATGGCCAGCATATCCTTCATATCCTTCAGTTCATTATGCAACAATTATGCAGAGCAAAGCATGCGTTTAATCTTTTACCCAACACACGTACATACGTAACCATCTCCCTGACTATCCCTCCCTCTCTGCCCGCCCTGTTGGAATTTTCTGTGCGATTTAATACGCATTTAAATGCAAATTTATATACGAAATTATCTACGTGAAGAAATCTTCAGGTTTTCAGTTTTTCAGGTTTTAATAACATTTGCCCGAATCACCAACAATCATTCAGTAATAATATTTTACCCCATTTTTACCCGCCTTTTTGTGGGCTTGTGTAATGAAAGGAAAAATTAAAAAGGCAGTTTAAAGGATTTTAAGCGAGGCAAGGATGGGCTTTCAACTTGCCACAGCTTATTAAAATGAAATGCGTAATTTAATTGAGGTGATATTTTGCCACCAGCTTAAATGAAACTATATTTTTAAAGCTTTGTATTATAATTTTAATTTCTGCATTTTCCGAATAAAGCTTCTCTTTGTATATTCGTATTGTTTAAATATATAATAAAAAAAGGTGACAAATTAGAGTGGAACAGAAAAATAAATCGAATTAATTGGAATACATTAATGTGGAATATTTATGTTAACAAAGAACCTTTGGTAAATGTGACATGTTTTGTCCTATTCCAATTAATTCAACATATTTGCAATTTATACGGCCTTCTCCTGTAATTATATTGAGTATTAGACAAATATTTGAATAAAACTGTAGCTCACATTAAAGGATAACTAATTTACATGAAAATCAACCCCTGCAGCGTATTTTACTTTCAGAAAATGTTTGCAAAGCAGTAATAGAGTCATTTCCGACCCTATAAACCATATATTCTTGATCAGCATCAATAGCCGGGTCGATCTAGTCATTCCCGGCTGGAAATAAAAATTAAAAATTTTTTAATAAATTGTCATTAAAATTGTCAAAAAATTGAAAGAAATGTATTTAAATTAAAATGTTATATTCAGTATGCAGATTTATTAACCTAGTAAAAACTAGCTCAGAAAAGTTTTCCGAATTGAAATTAATGTTTTTCTGACAGAGTTATGACATTTTTAAGCTTTGCTTTTCAAAAAAAAAAAATTATCAAATCAAAACATCGATAAATATCGATACAAAGAATGCAAATACTACACTTCCTAAATTTTGTAAGTGGTTACAATTATCAAATAGTCGAAAAATATATTTTTTTAAGTTCAAAATAAATATTTTTGATTTTGACAAGCAATACATATTGAAAATAATAATTTTTGCCTTAGTTATAAAAGTTTTTTGCACACTGCGGGGTATACAAACTTTATATTTCCGAATTAAGCTTCATTTATGGTAACAATTAAATTTTGAACAGAAAAAAAATATTTCCATTTACGATTTAATAAAATGCTAATAAATTAATACATTTAGTAAAATATTTCATTAAATGTTTATCCCCATTTTCGATTAAACAATTTACACAAAAGCCTGAATATTCCGTAATTTTTCCCTTTTCACATTAATGAAAAATCATCATAATAAAATGGAAAAAGCGTAAGGACAAAGGATGAGGGATTGCACGGAGATGCAATAAAATTCATTAACCCGAACATAATTAAAATTGATAGACAACAAAGGCAGAGTTGACTCGAGGCGAACAGTTTATTAGTTCGCGCAGCGTTAATTGCATTTGTCGACCCAGTCGCCCAGTTGGCCTTTAGCCCTTACCCATAACCAGGGGGAAGCCCCTTGCTCCCACGCCCACCGGAACACCCATCACGTCCACGGGACAAGCGGGACAACAAAAACAGAAACGTGAACGAGATGAGACGGCCATAAATCGAAATCAAATCAAATGCCTGGCAATGTGGACTATAAAATACTTGCTGGAACATTTTTTTCTCTTATTGCTGCTACTGTTATTCCTTCTGACCACGCCCCCTCTCTACGCCTCATGTTTTTTTGGGCAGTTTGTGTCTCTCAGTGCTTCACTTTTTGTTTTTTATTTCAACGACTGGCGCCCTTTATGAAAACGTCCACAACTTTATTTGTTTTCAATGACAATATTTTTGCAGGAAAAAATGTCTTTCTTTTGGAATACCCATTATTGGAATAGTTTTTGAGGGCATTTTCTATTTGTTATTAAGTTTAAGATATAATAAAACACTACAATTCGATTAAAGTTGAATACTTAGATATTATTTGGATCTTCAAGTAATTTAAAACCCACACATCTTGTCATGGAAAAAGGAAAACGAAAAATGTATAATAATTTATTGTAGTAAATAAAATCTGTTATATATTTTATTCTATATTTTATTACAGAAATATACTTTATTAATACGAATTTGAGTAAATGGTCTATATATTATTTAACAAAATATATACATACTTAATCTTTGAATTAGAACTCATTTCCAAACTTCATTCTCCTGTTTTAAATTATACATTTATTTATTTGGAGAATATATATCTCAAGAATTTCAAAATCAGCATTGAATATAGCTAAAAGGTATGCCAAGGTCCGAACCCTGAATGCAATATTGATGCTTGTCTTTCGCTGTTGTTCAGCTCTGTGAAGAATATATCTGTGATACATTCGACTAAACTAGCCGAGAGTTGGGGCTTTATTTTCCTCTTATCCCCGGCCCAAAAGTGAATCGTTTTTTATTAGTTGAGGCAGCTTGCGTTGAATTGATTTGTTGTTATCGCATTGTTTGTGGGCTGTGGCCAAGTGGATAGATGGATAGATGGCTAGATGTCGATGTGGATGTGGATGTGGATGTCGATGCGGATGTCCAAAGTGGCCGAAAGGACCCAGCCTCGACTCGACTCGTCTCGTCTCTCGTTTAGGGACGTGTCATGTGGCAATCAAAATTGAAAATAAAAGGCAACAGCTGCGTTGTCAACAAAATAAATCAGCGGCAGCAATTTCATTATTTGACAGTAAACGCGATAAACTGTTTCGGCCTGCACTTGGAGCAGATGGCCGTCCCCGTCGACGTCGTTGTCCCTTCCTTTATAGTTGGAGCGGAGGGGGGCCCACAAAAAAGTTGAAATTGTTTTCTTTCAGCTATTTTTCACAGTCGAATAAACGTGCACGTACGACTGCGTACACAATTAGCAGCTTCCTCTCGGGTTATTTTATTAATTGAGCTGCAAAAAGTTTAACTGCCTCCCTTTTATAGCCACACCTGATCCCTGTCACCTTTGTGCAAAGGGAAAAAAACGGGTTAGGGAATTACTAAAACCATATTGATTGCTCAAGGATTATATTGGATGCAAGAACTAATTTGCTAAATTTTATCTTATTAATTTATTCTATTGATGTTCAAATACGTAGTGCTTCTATTTAGGAAATCAATTTACAATCGCTTTCCAAATAATTACTGCTCACAGCTTAAAAGTTACTTTCAGTGTAAAGGGAAATAGTTTCGCCGTGTGTTGTGGTTCCGTATCCTGGAGCCACGTCGACACACCGCTTTCAGCCCCAGCAGCAGCAACAGGAAGCCGAGTTCCCCAGGAGTCAGAGTTGGAGTCACAGAATCAGAACTGGAGTTTGGAGCCGCTGTGGAAGTCATGGCAACAACGTATGGAAATCCCCGTGTGCGTGCGTACACAAAAGTTGCTCTGGGAATTGCTCGGGCAGTGGGGGGCTGGTGGGGGGTTTCACCACCAAGGAGCTCAGCTCTGTGTGCCGAGATTTGTGGGGAGGTAGGGCTGCGAATAAAATTTCATTAAATACACCAACAACAGACAAGTGCACGCAATTATGGTGAGATAGTTAAGTTTTTGATTGTGGGAATCACGCATGAGTACGCACACTCGCACACACATTCACACACTCGCAGGGGGCTTTCCCTAGCTCTTGGAAACTTTTTTCTTGCGGTAAAAACAATTCTCAACTCAAGTCGTGACGCAGAGAATTTTCGTACATTTTGTGCGAGAATTTTAGTTTTAACAATTGCCTCAATTTATGTCGCAAAACTTTCCTCCCGTACGTAAAACTTCGTGCTAGTCGGGGCGTGTGAGTCCTTTGTGGGGGGAGAGAGAAGGGAAGTCAACTACGCGTGTAATAAATTTCAATGCCTTGTCGTTTAATTAATGATAGCAAATTGGGGGTGCAGCGAGGGGGGCGACACCAGCAGACGACGCCAATAAACCCGGGTCATCCCCTGCCCGCCCCAAGAAAGTAAGTCAGACGGCGACACACACACCACACAAACGGCGCGTTAATTCAATTCAACAAATATTGACATATGCTAATTCATACAAATGTTTGCCAGGCCTCGTCGATTTAGATGGGAACACCAGGACGGGGAGTCGGGGATAATTGATTATAAAAACTGGCAATGAGCCGCGTGAAAGCCCAATTATTTGCAGAGCACATTAGGCGGATTTTCATGACGAGGGGCCCGTTGTCTGAGGCATTTATGGAAGGATTTAGTGGCAGTGGCTATGAAAATGCGGTTAAATTGAATTGCCACATTAATCATTAAGCTCATGTGACACACAAGCCATATAGAACATGTATACATTACAATAAGAATATGTGGCTGGTTTCTGTATTAAAAACAGTCGGTGGTAATACGAGTTGAAGGCTTAACAATATATATTTTTAAAGTATATTTCTCTATGCACTAAGCTGTTTCTAGATTTATTTTTATATAGAAAATTATATAATTCTCAAAATCTGGTCTAATTTTGTTTTTTAAATTTCTACACTAACCGTTGGCTTTATGCCACTAAGAACCTTAGAATTTTGAAACCAATAAGTTAGCTTTAACTACAAAAATCCATCAACGCGTTGAATGGAGATGGATCACCGAGGACTTTGAAGCCCCAAAACGCTGGCACATTAACTGAATAGAGCGCTCGCTTTTGGTCCCCACAATTGGGTTCACTTTACACACTTTGCTGCCGTTGCAGTTGACTTCCGAATTTCCATTGACTTTTGCTCTTTCACTGGATGCCCCAAAAGTATCGAACAATAACTCCACAATCAATGGCCCCGCACACCCCATGATCCGCCCGCAGCGCCGCCCTCTAAACTGGAGCCCATGGTACATAGTCGTCGTCATCACCATTGACGGCATCTGAAGTTGATGGCCAACACATAATGGCAGACTAATGACAATAATCGCCTGGCCCGAAGAAGAAATGGTTAGCTGCTGCTGGAGGGGATAGGGCCGGGTGTGGGATGTTGGCGATGGGGGAAAGGGCCATAAGCAGTTGGAAAATTTATGGCCAAGGGCAATGGCAAATGGCCATGTGAATGGGTCCTGCCAGCCTGGTTAAGTCTGCGTTAAGGTCCTCGGGCAGCAAAAGCACAGCAGGACATTCGATTTATAAATGAGCCATGCGTTCAGCCGGCTTATATGAAAAATATGTTAAATTAATGCCTCATAAAGCAAAATATGTCCCATTTTCATGCCCTAACTTGGGGTTTTTATGAGCTTGTAGGGAGGTTTTGTTTTTAGCAGTTCATAATAGTTCTTTTAAAGAGTATTTAAATAAAGGAATTTAATTTCAAATATTCTTCTAATAGTTTTAATACATTTTTTGATAAGGGTTTGCTGTTTAAAAAGTACAAACTTAGCTTAACTTTGCTTAGGGCAACCGTAGCTTCGGCTTTCTTTTTTGCCACTTTTTTTTCATGGGTGTTAGCCTGGTTAAGTCTGGGGCTTGGTCGTTGGTTTTTTAACTTGGCACTTGGCAAGGTCGCCAATTTGGGGCTGAGTGGGTAACTCTCCGCCAGACAGCGCAGTCACTTTATTAAATTTAAAATCAACTCTTGCTTGCGGTCGTGTCAAGAGAGCGCTGCACCCTTCAGAAGACCCGCCTCAGTCTCCATCCACATCCATGTACATGTACGTGTATCTGGGTGTATCTCTGCAGCCCCGGGCTATGACCTCGTCTGGTTGTGCACACACACATGGGCGTGGCCCTGGAGGCGGCATGCACAGCCATTATTGCTCCATTAAATTTGTAAGTCAAGCATTTTAATATTTGGGCCAAACAATGCAAACGAGAGGCAAACCAAACCCGGCCAAAATAAGAAATAAGAGGAGAGGAGAGGAAAAAAGGCAACGGAAAACAAGGCAAATACGCCACGACGTTGCACACGCGATCCCTGGAGGAGTCCTTCGAGCAGCAGCAGCAGCAGCTAGCAACAGGGCACAGAGAGAAATAATCTGGGAATTTCTGTGAGATTTTTAAGGAAAACATTGCAAAATATATAATATAAATACAGCTAAATGCTTAAAAAAGTACCTTTTCTTTTTTAGAAATTATTTTAAACTAAATTTGCATTCCATTTTGTTTTCTTCACTCAAAATTCTCCGAGTGCCTCACAGCAGCAACAGCAACATCAGCGACATGTTCGCATTTTTATAATAACAACAGAGCTGGGCAGAGAAGCAGAAAAGCTATGGGAGCCAAAAGGAGCAGCGACGACAAAGATATGCAATTTCGCATATGTACTTATATCCTAGCGACATGAAAAGGATCAATTGTGGCAAAACGAATTGCATACGAATGCGATGCCACTGCCGCGTGCTAGCGCTTGGGGGATAGTGTTCTGCTCCAGGGAAGCGGCTACGACAACGACTCTACTCCTCCGAGGACACTGGTTCGAGGTCTGAGGTTCGAGGTTCGAGGGGATCGAGGCAAAAGGACGAACGAGCCAGCGAGCGACAGTCAGCTCTCGAAAGCAAAACGACAAAGTAATCCCGGATTTGCATTTTATCGGAATGCGGCGACGGCAAATGGAGGGCAACGTGGCTACCGTTGTCGCTGCTGCTTCTGCTTTTTTCAGCGGAAGATATGGCATTTCGAAGAGGTTTATGCGGTGGTGAATATTGTGCTTTAGAAGAAGCTTAGATTCAGGTTTTATTCTGATACAATTTAAGATCATATTAGGGCTCCAAAAATTATTTGAAGAAACTTTAGTTGGCTTTTTAACATCTTAATAAATTTATGGTTAGAAAACTTGATGTATATGAGCATACTTATGTTAATTTCTAAGCTGAAAAATACTTCCAGTTCTATTTTATAATATTTAAAATTGCATTAACCCCATAAACTGCCTCTCTATCTTCTTCCTGCTCCCTCCTCCGATGCCATCTCTCTTCGACTGTAAGTCAGTCATTTGCATGCGTCGCATATTTGTCGTTACAACAGCCAACTGTTTGTTATGCAATTGTAGTCGGTGAGTTTGTAGAATCGTCATCCCGCTCACTCTCTTTTCCAGAGCCTCAGTGTGTGTGTGTGAGTGAGAATGTCCTGGCTGCTGCTTCCTATTTTCTATTCTTCAATAGCACTAGGTCTTATCGGGGGAAGTGCTAGGATCTATTATCTTTTCGGGAAAATAATATTTTATGGGTTTATAGATAATTATTATGTAAATATAACTCAAATCAAACTACAAAATAAAATGTACTCTCAACTTAAATAAATAAACTTATAACTCATTCAAAATGAATGAATTCCCATTTATTCCATATTATTATATTATTTATCACTTCAAAAACCAAACAATCAGCGTATTTAACAGTCACCAGATTCTGTCCTATTTATTTACTATTTTTTTCCTCCACTGTTTGCCTATTTTGCAGTCGACAGCTTATTCACATTACATAAACTAAATGCGCTCGCGTCTTGCGTAACGAATTGAAAACTGCAATCCACGGGGAGCTAAGGAAATTTCACTGATGAAGTGCCCGCGGGCGGGTTCAGGGATTTCCCCCTCAATCTCTGGCCAGCAAAGTGGAAAAAGCAGCTGGATGCGCGGAACGATACACAGCAACAGCCGCAGCTAACCGCACAACCAGAAACCGAAACAGAAAAAAAGTGTTGACATTTGTAATCAAATTTTTCGGGGCTGTAAATGCTGTTATCATCAGAGGAGAAGAAAGGCCCGAAAAGAGGTAACAGCTTGCCGGTCGGAAATCGTGGGTTGCCTGCTCTGGGTTGGGGGATTTCGGGTTCTGGCATTGCCATATGAGTTATATTTTTGACACGACCTTAACACACACACATACACATACTCGTACACTCGTATATACCCGGGCACAGCGGAGAAGTTATAGAAAATGTGCGATTTGCCAAGTACGTGACGCTTTTGTTGGATCTTTTCTTCTTTGGGGCAACAGTTGCCAGTTGAACTCGAAGGGGTGTGGATCCCCCTTACCCCCTTGCAAATCCCCCCTAACACACACACTCTGCAAATGGCAGTTACTTTTGTTGTTGGCATTCCAAGTTGTGCCCACATTTTTTAACGTTTTGGCGAGAAAACGCATTAAAATTTGTTGCACGTCGCATAAATGCTTCCACTATGTGTATGTGTGTCCATGAGTTTTCCCTTCACCCAGTGTGCTTTGTGTGCTTGAAGCTAAACGAGCAAAAGGACGAGGGAGAGCGAGGGGATAGAGCCAGGGTTTAGCTGGCGAGAAAAGTTTACTACGCTCTTCTGCACTGCAGGCAAATAAATTTGCGGATACCGAAACCGAAAACAGCACATAAAATCACAGCCAGGACGAGAGATTTCTGGCAAGGTGAACGGCAAATAGCGAACTGGTGATGGACCCAGAGAGGGACAGAGGGCAAGATAGACCAAGTCCTTCTGGCTAACGATATCCTTGACTCGACATTGCCAGGATTATGCGGTGGGGTCAAGCTATTGATTAAACTTGGCTTTTCCTCACCTTCAGTCATTTTGGTTTCAAAAGTAAACCAATGGGAAAATCCAAACTAATAGTAAAAATAACAGTTTTTATTTAAGAAAACATGTAAAAAAGAGAAATCTTCTTTATTAAAAACTTAACTTAAGCTAATAAGCCTTCTGAGTATCTGTGTTCTTTTTGTTTTATTCTGGTCACATCTTGCACTACTTTACCCCCTGAAACAGCACTTCATTCCTTTCTTTTCGGTTCCATCTAGCTAGTGACCACCGAAACCACAATTTCCAATCTGCAGCTAGTTCATTTTCAGCCGCCACCGTAGCCGTACACACTTCATTTCCGCATTATTGGTAACAGTCCATCAATAACCGCCGGGGCAGCTACACGGTGGCAACCGCAAAATGCCTTTGCCATATCTCCCAAGTTAGTTATAGGCAAGCAATCAACAATTTAGCATGCCAAATGTGCAATCTCAGACCACTAATTGCAACGCATTCATCAGGGCCAAGTAGACAGACATTTAGCATACAAAATGATAGAGAGAGAGGCTCCCATTTCACCGCCTTCCCCCATCACCCTTCACGGATGGCCATCCTTTTGCCAAGCCCCTCGATGCCAGCTGGCAATTGGTTTATTAGGCCCGAAGGATTCCCCGCTCGATTTGTGCTCTGCCCTGCGCTGCTCTGTTCCCAGGCAAATGAAAGAAAATTGTAAATTGCTTTTAATTAAAAGGCACAAACATAAACACCTGCTGCCTGTCCACACATACTCACATGAGGATGTACTGGAAGAAATTGGGGGGAAGGAAGATTAGGTAGAGTTTAGAAGGGGGTAGTTTCTCATTCTTTGTATATTTAGTGCATTTTGACAAGACTTTAAATTTATTTACTCAGCTATAACAGGAGGCATTAGGAAAAGGTTTAAATAAGAAATCATTTGCATTATGTCAAAGCAATAATTATATTTTAAATAATATTTCTCTCACCAAGGTAAGCTATCAAACTTCATAAATAAAATCCCTTTCGACTAGTTTAGAGTCTACATTAATATACATTTTGTTACAGTGTATATACACATACATAGTATATTCACGCACTCACGCACACGATGTAGAGGCGGAAATGAAATCGCAGCTAAGCTACGGCCAACAACAATGCCACAATTCTCATTCAAACGCAGCCAGCTGTTGGTGTCCTTTTGTCTATTGGTTGCGGGTGAGGACATTAATAAGCCCCAATGGAGGAACGTCGGAAGGGCACACACTCACACACACACACACGCACATGCAAAGGCAACAAGGACAAGGAAATATGGCGGCATGTGTTGCGCGTTTGTTTATAAATCGCCCGGCTACACGAAGAGAGACAGAGGTATTGAGGTGGAGGATATTTTCTGGAAAATGTTACTCATACGCCGTGTATGGAACTTGGTCTTTGTTTTCCAATCCATTTATACAATTAGCCAGGGCAGCTAAAGCCTGAGCTCTGTGAGGCACAAGTCCTGGGTTTCAAAGGACAATTAAATGCAATCCAAACAGGAAAGGAGTAGCTTGTACTTAAGCTTTCAATTAAAAACCATTATCAAGCTGAATATGTTTAATCAAAACAAGTTACTCAAACTAATAAAATATATAACGGAAGTGCCTTTAACCAATGTTATAACAGAGTAAACATCTTTTGCAATTAACCTCTTTGGGGCTTTTGGCACAGCATCCTTGCCACTTAGACCGACTTTGTTCATTAGGCGGCCAAAGAGAAGTCCGCACCAGGAGGCGGCAGGAGAAGTGCCAGGACACTCGGCCACTCAATTTCCATGGAAATGCACACCGCACCGTCCCGCATTTTCCCAGCCACCCCCGCAATTGCAGTGTTGCTGCTTCCGCTGCCGGCGCTGGCCTCTGCATTTGCATGCAACACTTTGGCAAAGGCAAAGGATCTCAGGCGGAGTTGATTGTTTTCCTGCGGTTGCTGCAAACTGCAAAACTGTGAACATTCGCCGGCAAGCAAAAATTGAAAATGCATCTTGCGCTGCGGCGGCGAGTGGAGTCTGGAACTGAGCCCGGAGTCGAGCCATAAATAATGCGGCATTATTTTCAAATAAACTCCACCAGAAACAGGTCGAGGCCCCGTTCTTTTTCACTGTGGAAATTTTTGGGCTTTGCCGCCAAATGATTTTCACACATGAGGAACGTGCAAAACGGCCCATAAATCTTGGTTGGCTTCGCCTTGCCTTCCCCTCAGGTTTTTCTGTTTCCAGTTTTTGCCTTGTATCCTTTGGAGGTGTTTCCCCTTTCTGGGGTTTCTGGTTTATTTTTGGTTTGGCTTCGTTTCGCTTTTATTTTGTGTCGCCGCTTTCATTGATTCTGCAGTGCAGCAAACGAAACAACAATGGTGGCATTGTCGTTTAGCCTTTTCTACATTTGCAAGTGAAATGTTTTGCGGCTTGTCGGGCTCAAATAGTGCGCAGGGTAACCAGCCAACCAACCAATATGCAATTGCAGAACGGCAATGCCAAACAGATGCCAATAGACAGCGTTTGGCCTCAAAAAAAAAATAGGCTACACCGCAGGCTCAACAGGGGGGAAGAGAGAGAGAGAGGTCGAGGGGAAACGACAGCAGGAAAAACAGGAAAAAGCAGACTGTATGGAAGGAAATGTGGAAATGAGCAATGCCTGGTGTATTGGCATATTCAATTTCGCTGATACAATGGGCGGCGTGGCCAGGACACATGACAAATGGAACGGAATGAAGATTTCAGGGGAGCAAGTGCCAGGAGAACTCGAATTTCAGGGTCGCCACCTAAAAGTCAACAACTATATTTAGAAGATATTGTTGGTTTAAAAAACTTAAAAGACTACTTAAGTATACCAAGAAAATTTCAATATTAGTACTTTAGCACTAATCGTAGCGATAAGAAATGTATTTTATAGCAAACGAAGGGAATAATCTTAGAATAAACCACAAATGGAGATCTTTAAGAAATATTTAAAGCGCTGGGAAAAACTATTCTATTTAATTCTAAAAAATTCCCAAGTTATTTTTATTGTCTGCTAATTACTTTCGAAAATATTTTACAAGCTTTACCGCCTCATCGCAGCCCCGGGATCTCGGGCATATAATTCACCTCCAATCTCAATTGCATTCTCTTGATTCACTTAAGATGGCATCCAGTGCATCCATTGTGGCCCAGATTTATGGCAAGTTAATATGCCCATTCCGACCGTTTCAAATTTCCCATTCCTTCCTTGGAGCGGTTTGCTGGAAGCCAAGATCTGGAAACTGAGAACTGGGAGCTGGTAGCTTGGAGCCCGGCAGAAGGGCATAAAAAGTTCTCGCTGCTCGCTGCTCGGTGCTCGGTGCTGGCACACGGCAAATTATTAGTTGAGCATGTGCCAAAAAATATTGCTGAAGACGACGACGACGCCAGGCAGTCTCCAGGACCCAGGCACAGGCCCACGCCCACTCCGATGGCATTCCAGCGAATATATATACTTATACCTATAGAGAGGGACTTGGCACTAGGTCGCAAAAATTTATGGCCGTTGTCTGTCGCGGACAAAGAACATCTTTGAATGTTGTATAACTTAAGTGCCAGTGCAAATTTTCTGCCACTTCATGGCCCACACACACACTCACACACACATATATATACAGTTGGCCAAGCACATGAGAATGCACTTTTGTGTGCATTCGTTTTTGTTGCAATTTCCGCATTTATTCTTGGGGCGGAATTCTTAACTTTATAAAAAGGCATTCGGCAATTTGGTGCAGCCTCCGCCGAGACCGAGGCAGTTTGAATTAGAAATAAGCCTTGGCGAAAAAGAATATCATGTTTTGGCTAAATATAATAATGCTTGGCCATTTCTTGGAAACCTAAATCAGTTTAAACACGTGTCCAATCAGGGGAAATTAATTTTGCAACGCCTTCGCCCCTATTTCCCGTCGATTAACTCATAATTGCGGCCCACCTGCTGCTGGGGAACCGCAGCCGTTTCAATTGAGAACCTCAAGACTCGGTTGCACCTTTGTGACTGTTGTACTTGTTTTTGGGGTAAATACGTTAATTAAGCCAAACACTTGGCCGCAGCAAAGTGCAGGTGGGCGCTGGAAGGGGGTATGCTTTGGCCACTGGACACTGGACATTGGATGCTGGGCGGTGTGGTCACTCAATTTGCCAGGCAGTTAAGTGCGTCGCCAGCAACAGCAACAACAACAGCAACAACTAACTACAACAAGGACAACAACGAACAGTACGGGGGATGCAACAGCAGGCCAGGACCATAAACAAAATGCAATAATGCTGGACATGACACCGAAAACCCGCAGAAGTCCGTACGGACAGCAAGAATGCCGGACAATTGGTCCAACGATTATGGCCGGAAGTACGCATATATGTGCGCTTAAGCATGTACGCACACGTGCACGTATATATATATATATATATATACGATATATGTATATACGAGTATGGCACGAGCACGAGTTTGTATTTCGAACGGCGAATGGACATAAGCACCCCGATATTGGCTTAATTAAGCAGTAATAATTGCGCATAAATATAAAACAACGAAAGGGGCAATTCCGTATCGGGAATTTGTAGTATTTGCGGTCGCAATAAAATTTACTGATCAGAGCTGAGTGCGTGAGGGTTAAAGTCACGAATGCAGAATTTATGTTAAGTAATTAGCACTCGCTTCTTTCCTTCTTCTTTTGAGTAATATATTCTGTCTTTGTATATATTTAAGAGCGAAATATATAAAAAAATCTTACAAATTGTCTGATTTGTTCTTTAATTATTTAATTTAAATTTACTCACCTATTACGTCACCTCGTAGCCCCACTGAGGTCTGCTATGCGTTTGGCTCGTGGAAAACGAAATCCAGCTTTTCACTGCGAATCGGATTGGATCGGCTTGCATTTTAATTATTCACCTGGCTCGGCCCGGCAGAAAGCCTTAAAGCCGGTTTTAAGGCAATTACAAAAAACGTTTCCAAACATTATATCCTGCATTATTAATATTATTATTGCTTTTATTGTTATTGCCGGCCTCGAACATATGTTGAACCATTTGTAGCAACATGAAAATTATACAAATCGTTTAATTTTGCACGCTTCTTTTTTTGTTTTTTATTTATTTATTTTTTTTGTCTGCTTTACTCAACCCACCGAGAGTCATAAATTTTATTGTAACCTCCGCCGTCTCTGACATTTTTACCTGTGACATTTCCATTGTTGTTGCTGCGCTCATTGTTGTTGTATATTTTTTATTTGTTTGCCGTAATTGTGGCGAGACAAAAACAAGCTCCGAAAAAAAAACGAACAGAAAATGGAAGAGAAAACAACTTTAGCAGCGACAGAACAATGCAGGGTCATAAAAATTTAATGAAAATTAAAATGAAAATAATTTGTGTGTTTAATTTAATTTTATGGTGCCCCAAAGACCGCGACGGGAGTTGTGTGATGCAGGGACGAAGGATGCCGATGTCCGGGGCCAGGACATAAAGCAATTGCGCCTAAAACTATGCAACAGATCATAAATCAGCGGCATAAATTACGAGAGTGCCGGGGCCCAAGGCCACGTCGAAGGCGTCCTTTGCTCTTGCCTTGACAACGAGACGGAAAATGGGAAAACAATTCCCACAAGCACACACACACACACACACTCACTCTCAAGGACCCACACTCGCCTACGGCGTCACCCAGAGGAAAAGAAAAGATAACAATAACAATAACGGTAACGGTAACAGTAAAAGCAATGCTAACAATAACATTACTTCAAATTTAATTTAAATTATTGCCCCCATACCCCCATTGGGACAAACAATTGTCGTGATGAGTATCTAGCCAAGATTACCTGTAATATTGTCGACTGTTAGCTAACTTACACTGGGCGAAAGTAGTTATGATTAGTAAGCAGTTTATTTTTGGGTTTGTTTCTTTAATATTTAAAGTATTCAATTAAAATATTAAACCCATAATCATAAAGACAGAGTTATAACTCTTATGGAAATAAAAAAACAAAAGTTAAGAAACAAATTTTCGTTTGTATTAAAATGGAGCTTAAAACCTACCTTAATTTATATGAATTTTATTTAGGCTTGGATTTTTCTTAAAATAAAAACAAAAATTCAATACTTAAGTCTTTATTACATACTTAAGCAAAGCCTTAATAATTTAAGACAAGTTTTTTATACAAAATGTTGGTAAAAGTTTAAAAGCCAAGCCTCATTTCAAAGTCAATCGCTTTGACATAAACTAAATTATTTCCAACAGTACTTTGTACGTTGTACTTTGTTTCAGTGTATACCCTCTTCCTGCTTCGCCATTTATAACATTAAGGTGAGCACGTGTGTGCCTGGGACAAGGCGCTTAGGTCAACAATGGCGGTTCTAAAGCCACCAACAATGAGCCACATTGGCCGGCTCGCGTTTCAGATACCAATCGCTGGTCGAGTTTAGGCCCAGGATATGGGATTTTCGCAACGCCACCAAACTAATATGCCGTGTAAGCCGCAGCATTGTCAGCAAAAGAGGACTGCGGCAGCATACCGACAATTAGTTGTTATTTACCCAAAATGGAACTCAACTCCGATGGAGATAAGCAGGTTCCATGGTTTGTCCAAATTAGGGGAATTTAACGAGTGGATCTCTGGAACTCACTGAATTCATATATAAATTTTGGTAAAATTTAGCAAAAGTCCCTCTGGAAAATGGTAAAAAAAATTATTTGGTATTAAGAACAAAGTTTGGTTTGATTTAAATGTAAATATAATCCATAGAGATATTTCATTCTGTTGCATAGAAATTAAATATTTCTATATAATCGATATCGTTGCAAATATTCAAATTTCTAGCTCTAATAATTTTCCATTCATTCATTTTCCTTCGCAATATTTGTATTTTTCGGGAAAAAGAGACATCTGCCAGGGATATCAATCAAAGCGCCATGAAAATCCCATTTTGGCGTCACCATAATTGTTTTGCAGGTGATTTGAACTAACTCATTAAAACGAAATAACCAAACGCCAGAAAATTAAATTGCCAAATCGAACAGCGACCGACAACACAATACGAATTTCTGGTGGGTTTCACTAATTACAAAAACATAACATCAGCAACACCACCACCCCAGCCACCACCACCGACAACAACCAGACCGATGGCAATGTCAGGAGCCATAGAAAACATTCATAAACCTGATTTCCAGTTGCATTTTCCATTTGCAACCGGATGTGCATTAGCAATTCAAATTCAATGCTCCCCATTAAACTCATTAACTGCACACAGCCGTCAGGGGGGAGCACAGGACCCAGCCAACAGGACACTGCCTCCTCGAGGGATTCCAAAACTACATAAACAGCATTGAGATATTCCTTGGGGGAGGAGCAAAGCTCCTGTTTCCGGACAATAAACAGCAGAGTGCTGTTGCTGCTGCTGCTGCCCACCTTTAATGACCATCAATCGGCAAATTGAAGAACTGTCTTCATTAGACATTAGGCATTAGGTGAGATCTGGCAGAGTGTTAGTGTTGGTGCTAGTTTTTTGTCCATTTCAGCAGCCTTTCTGTGACGCCCCACTCTGAGGAGCAGGTAATTCGACTAAATATCTCGGGGAGTTGGAGGAGCAAAGGAGGTAGGGAAAAAGGAGAACACTATGATACCCTGCAAAATGTATTAGGTTTAACAAGACTTATGTAAATATCTAAACTCAACTTATAATAATGTATTGAAAAGTATATACAATTGTTAAAGTAAGAAAATCGATTTCAAAAAACAATATATTGCATTAATGATTTCCTGAACTAAAGGAATTCTTTTCATGTGTTTCTGGCACCTCAGAACAGAAACATATTGCATGGCATATAAATAATAAATATTTAAAAATTTTCCCCAATTACTTAATCATGCAAAGTGCTTGTTTCCTTTAATGGCAGCTGGCCTTTTCGAATGCCGTTCAAAGGATTGTGTATGCCTCGCATGCCAGGGTATGACTAAGGCCTTAAAGCATAAACTAGGTAGAAAAACCAAAAGACTTGGCTCGTTTGCATAGAAAAGCCATTTGCACGCCGTTGACTCTGCGACTCCGGCGACTGGGCCGGAATAGTTGACTAGCTGCGAGAGGCAGGAGGCGTCTCCTGCCGAGTGTGCCTGCTTCTAGGTGGCAAAGGATAATTGACTTTCAAATCAGTTTGCTATAAATTTTTATCGGCCCTTGTGATGCTGTTGCTGGCAGTTCGAGTTTCCCCCAGAAGAGGTCCTGGCTCGCTCGCGGGGACATCGCCGGCAACGCCGTATCGTATCGCCATCGACAACGGCTGCAATCAATTGCCAAAGTCAACGGGGGCAAGCCGACGATAATTGCCAGCTCCGTGGAGAGCCGCTGGAGCTACAGGACCCGAGGTGCCGGCACTGGAGTCCTCGACAAAAACGCCACTAATGAGTTTTATTGAGTAGCAGTGCGAGCGGTGTGACCCCTGCCCCGCAGGTGTGAACCCCCAACTCCATCCTAGAGATGGCCAACTATATCGATGTCTACCATCTATAGTGGTATCGGAATAAGACATTTTTAGTGAGTATTTATTGGGAAAAATATATTAAGAACAACCTTATTTGGTTGTGAGTTCTTTTAGATTTATTTTAAGTTAAGAAATATTGAGTTCCTTTTGTTTCTATAATACAACCATGTCTCCTTAACGATTTTCCATACATTTTTCTTACAAATTCCAAATATCAATTTGAGCTTTTTTATTCGCTTTTATTCCCTTCTCCAATTTAGCCCCCAGTAACTTCACGATCTGAAAACGAATTTGATGACGCAGGGAAGCAGTTAATCAAATCTGCAAGTGGCCTGCCCCCCAGAAAGCGCCCAAGGGGTCAACGTAATTGCATTTACCTGTCGCACACACATGACCCACTCCACCTGCTCCGTGGCCACTCCTCTGCCCCGAACTTATCCGATTAGTTGCCAAAAATAAACGGGGCCAAAAAAGATTGCAACTGGAAATGGAAAATGGAAATGAACATGAGACTGAAAATTGGCAAAGGCACGTAAATTATGTGCTGCCAATTAGCAGGCCACAAATTCCTGCACGCAATTATTTTCTTTCTCCCAAGGAGAAATCACAAAAAGGAAATGAGAATGTGACCAAAAATACGCACGGCACAAAAACTCGAAAAGAAATATGGAGTTGGGCAAGGAAATCAAAGCAAAAGAAGTCGTAGGCGGCTTGGGTTGTAAGAGTTGGGCTATTTTTTGCATGACACACCCATATATGGCATAATAGGCAAAACACAATGCTATGCAAAGGAGGAAGTCGTGTGGGAATGACTCAGCAGGGGATGATGGAACATAGGATTACCTTTAAATAGAAATTTAAACAGGAATTAGCCATAATTTTCAGTTAATAAATTTAGGAGTCTTAATTGAAGCTCTTACGAAATGAAATGAATTATTTAAGTCTGCTTAATATATATATTGTCCGTTTTTTATTGAAATTGAACAAATTAGCAGTTCACCTTTCCCCCAATTCGACTATCCCCTTTGTAACCAAATATATCTACTGGGTATCTAAGAAGGAAAAAATGTATATAAAAATAATTTCGTCACGACATAAGTGGCATCATTAGTAGAAGTATGTTGGCAGCCACCCACAGGCACTGGCACAGCCTTGACTCCCATGGCAATTGCAGCCCCCTGGAACCACCCCCTCCCTACTCCCATCTCCGTCTCCGTCTCGAGTGGCTGACGCAAAAAAGTCAAACACCGAAATTGCCAGGCACCAAGAACGCTAAAAGGAGGACACAAAACGCTATATATATACACATATACTTGTATATCGCGGCAAGTGCTGGGGCCAAGTGAAGGCGTCAGATTGGGGGCGTGTTACCGGGGCCAAGAGGGTGGCGAATGAGTGCGAAGAAAACATGGTAATTTTTCATAAAAACCGCCAAATGCGCACACAACCCGAAGCGAGGCGAAAGCGAAAATAAAAGAAAATATATAAATTTTCCTCTTTTTGGTATATTTTTTTTTTCTTACTTTTTTTTGCTGGCCTGCGCGGTTTTTGCGGCGGCCGGAATGTGACTCAAAGACATGGGCTGGGAGCTGGCCGGGTAACTGGGGGCGTGGCATGTCATGTTTATGCGACGTCTTTAGCCATTTAGGCATGCGAAATGCGTTTTGCCCCAAATCCTTTCTACGTGAATCCCGACCGCCCAAGGACAAGACAGAAATGGAATGGAGAAATGGAATGGATGGCGGCGAATGGGTGGCAGCAAGTTTATTTTCTTTATGCTGTTTTTTTTTTTTTCTTGGTCAGGGAAAACAAACTTCAAGCGGAAGTGGCAAACGGCGGCGACGGAAATGTCAACAAAACAGCAAAACGCTTTGCTCGCTATACCCCCCAGTCACTGTTCCTGCTCCATAAATCCGGGCTCGGGCTCGGGCTCGGGCTCCCTCTCCCTGGCCACTCATAATCATTCCCTGGTGAAATATTATCAAATTGCCGCAATTGATTTAACTGCCGGAGGGTCTACGTGACGCGGGGTCCGGCCTGGTCTAGGAAAAACGCCAAATCGCGATTCAAATTGACGCAGTAAGCCATCAAAGTCGGGATCTCAAGTTGCAGATGGATAGTTTACTTAGGGCGTTAGCGGAGGACAAACTTGAGAGGATTGCCTGGGGGGTGGATTGGGAAGGAGTTGGAAATTTAAAACCACCCCGGGGAAGTCAAATTGATTTAGGAGATCCCGATCATCAGGCTTTTCCGAAATTAATTGAAACCTTCCCAGACTTATGCAAATTTATGTCAGGTCCTGTGGTTCCAAGTACTTTACGAATATAGCCAAAGGCTATTGGATTTGCAGCAGGATATTTTCGCGCACTTATTGTCCCATAACTTTAAGTTGTTAATTAAAGACATTTAATTTTATTATTAAGTTATAAATTCAATTTTAAACTATTATAAAATAGAGCTGAACTGCCTTAACAAATTCAATAGTGTAGGAAAAGATTTCTCAATGTTATTTAAACATTTCTAGCTTTATTTTGCTGCCTTAAATTACAAATATATCTACTATAAGCTGCCCTGGGAGACAGGATGAGTTAGTCGGTTGCCTGATTAGGACTTTAGGACTTGGAGCTGGAAATGCAGAGCCACTTCGGAGAACTGGCGGCAATTTAGGGATTTTCCGAGCCACAAGTTGCTGGCATTTTCGCCGTCCTTGATTTATTTCCGTTGTGTAATTGAAACGCGTTGCCAGGACTCTGATCAAATGCTGAGGCATAATTAGTGCTTTGCTCAAAAATAGATCATAAATAATCGCTGCCTGCTTGCCTAGGGGATGATGGTGCTGGATGGAGCCGCAAATTGTCTGAGGGCCTTGCATAAATTACTTAAATGTACGCCCGACGACCCTTTCTCTGCGGCAACGCGTCGTATGCGCAATTTTATTAAATTACATTCGTGTTTTGGCAAATTAATTACGAAATTATGTTGTCGTCTGGCGCCTAACGAGCTCTATCTCCCGGACACCCGTCCCCCGCCCCAATATATACATATGTATTCATCTAACTGGGAACTGTGGGTGTGGGTGTGGGTGTGGGCGATGTTGTTGCCTTGACAAAGCCCTTTGCCGTTGGTTTTGGCTCGTCCTTGTACCGAGCACGCCATGCATTTCACTTATCTTTGACTGTCAGAGTATCCGCATCGTCCTGCTGCTGCTCCAGCTCCTGCCGGTCCATAGTTCATGCATATTAAAAGTAATTTCAGCTCATTTTTGGCATATTTCGTTGTCTGGCCGGACAAGGACGCTGCCCCTTCCACTACAACGTCCTACTGCTGCTGCTGCTGCTGGCCAAACAGATTACTCAGCATTTGAATGGACCGTGTCGTCGTCGTTTTTCGGTTTGATTCTGGCACAGAAATATTAAACGAAATCTCAGTCGCAATAAATTTGACTTTATGTTCATGCCCCGCTTACCAAATTGTGTTTACAAATCACACAAATCGCCGGCTCGCTGCCATGTTCCCCCTTTTTATGCGCTTATCTAATTAAAGCCCGGCAAGGTCAGAGCTTAAACATTACTCATACGCCGCATTAGCCGGCGTTGCCCACATCATTGTCGAAATAAATTACAATAATTTGTTAAATTGCCGCCGGGCTACGAAACGGTTGGAGGATTCTCGTACATTTCCACAGGAATTTATTGGTGAGAGGGGGAAGCTGGCCAAATGGAAATCAAATCAAATTGTGAGCTACGTTTTAAGTTAAAAATCACATTTGCATATTTTCTGCATAACAATCAGTGAAGCAATGGCTTGTGACGTCAGTGGAATTGGTGAAATCAACCGCCATCACACACATCATGCCCAAAAAAATGAAGGTGCACGTCGAAAAAGTCATTTGCCATAAATTAAAATTGAATTTGAATTGGATTTCATATAAAATTAGCTTTCTGATTTGAATGTAAAATGACAGTATCGTTTAGAATTAGAATTTATATTAGGTTTCGGTGCTTTATTTAATTTTTTGATTCAATTGGAAACATTTATTATAAGCTGCATTTGTTTTGTTTAATTTAAAGTATATTTCTTAATGGAAATGTAAAATTAAAGTTATTGTTTATTGCCAGTTTTTGTTTAATGAATATTTATTTTTGTAATATTTGTCGCTTCTTAATAAAAATAAATCTCTTAAGAAATTTCCTGGAAAAAAGCCAAAGCAAAGTCTGTTAACTTCAAATATTTAATGTCTAATGAGTCCTGCAAAATTCCAAAAGTTAATGGTAACTTTTATTTTCAAATGTTAAAGCTATATATTACTTTTTTAAATAAAACAGAAGATGAACTTGAAGTTCCTCTGACCATCTGCTTACCAAATCGAACCCTAATTACCTTTTCTCGCTGTGTAATGCTACCTGTTCGGGATCTCCCGCTGAAACATCTTTCAGACTTTGCCAAATTGCTTCCAGCTTGCAGCGACAGCGACAGCGACAGCACACACACACACACACACATTCTTTCCCCAAAATCAAGGATGCCTCAGTCCCCACCAGACGATCCCTCTCACCTCCCCAGGACCCCGTTCTCCTCTGGCTTCCCCTCCCGCAGGACCACTTTGGCATCCCCCGCTGCGTGAGAAGCGGATGTGTACGCTTCATTTATGCATTCATCAATCAGCTAACCAAGTGTAAATTTTGCATTTCCCTGCGCGTTGAAATAAAACAGAGAATTTGAATTTGGCTCTCCGAACCCCCGGCTACCCCCAGGCTCCCTCCGGCCCTCCTAGATGCTTTTGTCTTTTCGGCTTTTACCTCGCCGGGCACATTGCTTGGCATCGCATCGAATGCTCCCTCGTTCGCCCTTCATTTATTTTATTTTGAAATATATAAATCGCACCTAAAAAGTATGCTACACTAAACTTTGATTCATGGCACAAACTTTCCGTGTGCGCGCTGGGAAATTCCGCTTTCCTTACGCACACACACACACACACACACTCGCGCACACTTCTTTGCAGCTGTTGCCCACAACGTTTCGGTTCAACGCTTTTTACGTGCTCAGCTGCCACGCCCCCACCACCTTTAAATTTAGCCGGAAAACAGTGGCAGCAGCAGCGGCAAAATAAAATATAAAATAAAAGAAGAGTGGAAAAAAAGCGAAGCGTGAGAGCGGGGAAAAGGCAGCTCCGAAAATTTTTGCAATTTTCCCTTGCGCCCATTTAGCACTTGGCCATGATACGCAGTTTTCTCTTTTATTTGCTGTGAAAATAATAGAATCATAAACTGAAACGAACCAGCAGCGAGCGGGGGACACGTGGAGTGGTCCGCTTTTGAAGTGTTTGATGAAATTTTCAACACTTAATGATAGCACACGCAAGCCTGGGGGAAAACCAGGAATGGGGAGGGGGGGATTTGTGGGAAAGTCAGCGAGTAGCAGGGATTCCAAGCCAAAAATAAAGCGAGAGGCAGCAGGACAGCAGGACATCGCGATGTCCGTCCTGCACAGCACACATCATAAACGTCAACATCAATGACCGTGCACCGTACACAATTGTGTTAACCAAATGATGCTGCCAGTGTCCCTTAGCGACCCATCCCCCCTCCACCCTTAACCCATTTCAGCCGCCCCTATAGTCCGGCTCATGCAGTCCAGTTTCAGTTTCTGTTTCGGCGACTACATAAATAGCAGCCGGACGACGACGGTGGAAGGACGTCAGCCGAACGGGCCAATAAAACCAACGAGCCACTCCAAAATAGGCTGCACGGAAATGCGCGGAAAATACAGCAAGGACAGTGGCAGGGAGTAGTGGCTGTGAGTGCAGGCAGTGAAACGGAATTTTTATATACCCTAGAGGACATTCCATAAATGTTTTTTAATTCTCGCCTATGAAATATTTAATATTATTCGGAGAGGAGTTCTGTGGGGCTAACAAAAAGTGGAGCCAATAAAAAATATATGTTTTATTTTATAAGTCAAATTAAAGTCTTTGCGAACGAAATAACATAAGCAATACAAGGCCTTCGTATAAAATATAAATATTTCTGTCAATAAGTTGAGGTACTATAAGAATTCTTTACTAGTTTATTTAAGATTTAACATTAAAAGTAATTTAATAAATTTTACCTATTTCACATTTCCATATATCGCAAGCCATAGTTATTTACTATTCAAAACTCCAAGCTAAACTTGCTCTTAAACTAAACGAATTTTAAATTTCGGCCGAAGGTATTTGCATTCATTACGGACTTGCAATTACCATATAAGGCACTTCAAGCATTATCACATCATTATTATACCCGAAAATTTGCATGCTCCCGTCCAATATTGCCGGGCCACCACCCCCCTTTTCGCATTTCCCAATTTTCCATTTGCCATTTTCCGCCTTCTCCCGACCCGATTTCCACCGCGATGGCGTTGCCTGTCTGCCTGCTGTTGTCACTGTTGGTCAGCAGCACCAGCGGCCAGCAGCTGCTGTTGTTGTTCTTTTCCACACATTTTTCCTGCTGGTTGTTGCCGCTTTTCTGTTTTTGTTTATGGCCGGGAATTATGTTGTTAGTGTTGTTTATATTTTAAAGCCTCTCGAACGCTTAAAGTGTTGCATGGAGCGCGCCAAACGGCTTGCCAATTGCCAAATAAATTACGAAATTTACAGCCAGACCCCCGAAAATGGAGCTGCGGCGGAAAGAATCGACATCGAAAACTCACTCATGCCCCTCGCCAAACAGTTTTCCCGCTGCGAATGGCCGCTGAGTGTTGGCCCATTTGGACACAATCAACGGCAACATTAACGATATCGCCTTCAAAGTGCCGACCCCAAACTCAACCCGAAACCCAAACCCAACCCAAACCCAAACCGACCCGGCCGGATCCGAGACCGGGCGCGGGTTTGAGTCTGGGCCAGTCTGGGTCCGGGCAATGGCACGGCAAACACGCAAGTCCCCACAAATGACAGACCCCCGAAAGTTTTGCAGGTGAAGCAGATGGCCTTTACACTACAGCGATGGCAGCGTGAGGGAAAATCGTGGGAAAATAAATATATAGGAAAATAGGGACTCTAAGAGAAGTGTTTTTAAATTAATTAATTAAAACTAATGTACAAAAGATTCTATATTAAAACCTTACAAACGTTTTAGATTATTAATAATTATAGTAAATAACTCCTCGATTGTTTAATGTATATATATATCTTGATCTTAGCTTAAGCTTCCATTAATTAAGTTACTAATTTCCGAATATTTTCCAATATCAACCTCTCGGAATAATTCAAAAGCTGTCATCTCTAGCTGGCACTTTCGTCTGTGAGTTTTGCTTGTTGCGTGTCCACTTTCACTTAGTTTTCATCGGTATTTGTGTAGGTCTGTGTGTGTGTGCGAGTGTGCCGAAGTACCTGTATTAGTGTGTACCGAGAAATTGCGGTTTGTTTGCCAGGTAATTACATTTCGGCATTTTCTCTGTAGGCGAATCCCTTGTATAGAGCTGCCCCCCTCCCAGACCCTCGATCTTCTGTGTGTGGGCATGTCAGCGTGATAATTATGCGACTATAATCGCACTTTTACATGCCAGTCCTGCGGAGGCACGGGCAAAAGGATGGGCAGGGGAAAGAAAAAGCAAACGGAGCCAGGTGAAAAGCGGACGGGGCCAAAGGGAAACTCAACTTGGAACTTCGAACTTGGCTGAAACACTTGAACCTTAAACGAAATATGTCGTCAAGCGGCAAAAGTCAGCAGTGCCAGCTAATTAACTGGTCGCCAGGTACAGACTTGCATACACACACTTCTCGACCCGGCCAAGAGACCGTCCCCCCTTTCCCTCGCACACACACACACACACACAACACACAATCATGCAATATTTAAGGCAAGTTTGCCGGCCGGGCTTAAACAAAAGCGAAAGGCATGTTTAATCATAAGAGCAAAAACAACACGGCATGGTCGCCGTTTTCCATTTCCCATTTCACATTTCCCATTTCCCATTTCCCATTTGCCGCTCGCCGTTTGCCGTGTTGCCAAAGGCAGAAGGTTCCTTTAGGTCCTCGCAACGGATTCGAGCTGGCCAAGAAGTGACGTCAACGTGGCGGGCATACAAAAAAGGGTTAAGCAAATATTGAAGTGAATAAAAACCATGAAAAGGGAGCCAAGCAAAAACAAAAAAATTACAACATTACGCTGGCACATATATATAGGTCTGTGTCTATATGTATATTCGTTAAACTACGGTTGAAACAAGGGCTTAAGGGATAGTCCCAAAAATGTAAGATTCATTTGCCAATATCTCAAGACTGAATATCATTAAAGGGAGAAGCTCAGGACATTCGCATTCTATATTTAAAACCAAAACATCTTGGCTTAGCAGCTCCATTATACTTTATACTAAGTTTATATTAGGATACACTTCTTGTTAATTTATAAAACTATTATTATAAAATACTTTCAATATCCTGTTCTACCAACCCGACTGCCACTGTAATTTGGGACTGGGCAAAGCAACGTGAAACGAATCGCAACGCACACAGTTAACTACTCTTTTGGCCGTGTTGCGCGGCTGTGGGCGTGGCACGTGGAGAAGGCGTTTCGGCCAGAATGGGTGCCAGAGTCAGAGCCAGAGCCAGAGCCCGGAGCCTGTTCCTGGACGAATTCCAGTGCCGAAGCAGAGAATGGGCTGCTAGAGCAGCGACTACCAATTAATGTCCTTGTTAGGCAGTGGCCTGTAAAATTGGCTTAAAAAATATGTAACCTTATGCGAGAGCGAGCCACAAGCTGAGCACGTCTATGTTTGCACTGTCGTTTATATATCAGAGATGTATAAATTTAATAGTAGTAAGAAAATAAATTATAAATAAATTGGTTAAAAACTTATAAGCTTTAAAAGTAAATGCATAGAGTGCGTAAGATGTAGATATCTAAGAAATATCACAAATATATTTTTATACAAAGTACACATTTTTTACATATATACATATTTTAAATATTCAATAATTTTTTTTCAACTTCCTAATACATTTTTCTTCAGATTTTCCCCGATTTCATTGGCCGCATAAACGTTGCATATCTGTGTGTGGACAGGTTTGTTTATACAACCACCGGAGTGTGTGTCTGTGTGTGTGCCAGCCGAAGGGGGGCAAGGGAAGTCCTTGCCACTACAATGGCTACAGTTACGTCCTGGCTGGTGTTGCTTTTGGCTTTAAGTGAAATAAAGTTCACTCCGCTTTTTATGCACTCGCGGCTATTATTTAATTTGCGCAGCTGGGCGTAAATGGGCGACGGCTTTGACATGGCCAGGCACGAAGGCCTTTGGCTCTCAACGAACGCCCAGTGGCCGGCGACCAGCTCTCTCGGAATGCCAGGGTTCAGCTTTCAGCGAATCTGCATTTCAGCATTTCATTATGGGTCACCTCATGCGAGGCCGTGGCAAATCATCGGAGCCGCACTCGAATCCGGCTCAAAGCGGTTGCCGGGCACGCAACATTTGACCAAATTCGGATTGGGGGGAGATGAGACCCCCACCCACCCGATATCTCATCGGAAAATGCAACGTTTTTGCAGATATCAAAGCAGCCGCAGTGATTTGCAAAAACCAAGAAGGACACGTCTTTGCCGGACCCAAAGGACAAAGGAGGCTGCCGCCAGAGGAGCAGCCACCGCAGCCGAATGGATACTAGGGCCGGAGAATGGCGGCGCTCGGTCGTTTAATCTGTAAGCATAAATTCCAATCATTTCGCAAATGGAATGTGCAAGCGCAAACCAATAAAACCGCAGAACACAACACAACAGCAGATGGCCAGAGGCGGAAGGAGCAGGACGCTAAGACAACTGCCTTGTGACCGACTTTGCCCGGTATCCTACATGAAAAATATGTTCTTTGGAGTCCTAATATCATTTTACTATTTTCGAACACTAGATGATTTAGTTCTATAAACCCAATACCCACTGACAATCTAATCAATTTCTGGGCCAAACAAACAAACATTATTACACAAAGGTTCTCCCGACACTTTTGCTGAGATGGAATTCAGCGGATCCAGAAGACGAAGCACTATACACTATAAAAAGAGGAAGCCAAAGACATGCACGCTTGACTATAGTGATGAGCGCATTTGGGAATCGACTTACCTGAGGGTGAGTATCTCGGAAGGTTTGCCGCTGCTTAGTTCATTTCATCATCGGGTCAACAGGCCAAGTGCAAGGAGCTAAAGTTGGAGGAGGAGTATCAAAAGTACCAGGTCCGCCTGATGAACGGCTACCTAGGGGTATTCTTCATTCTGCATATTTTTGTCATCACAGTCTATACTATAGTGATGTTGACTATGACCGAGGTGAATCTCACAAATTATACACATGTATTATGTATATTTTGTAATTAAATATTGTTTCAGTACACAGAGCGCATTTATCCGAATGTGGTCACCATCATAATAACTGGTGCCGTAGCATTGGCTGTGTTAAGTATAAATTTTCTAGAGGACTTTGTGGATCGACACAAATGGCTAATGTTTGCGTCCTCGGTTCTGGCCACAATTTTAATGGTAGGCACAGGTAAGACTAAGACTAAGACTAAGACCTTGCTTATTTAGTTAACCACGACTACTAACCTTTTACACACTCAGATTTGGTCCTTAACGCCTATCACTACACCCGCTACGACTGGCCCCTCAATGCCGAGATGGATATTTATGCCCTCTGCATGATCTACATGTTTCTGCCGATTCCCTCCATCAAGGCGGCGGCTATCCTTGGCTTCTGTGCCAGTGCTATATACGTGTTTTACTTCCTGCAAGTGCTCGCCTACCTATCGGTGTACGCCGCTCGCAGCGCACACGGCTATGACGCGATCTCGGTCGACATCTTCCACTATCTGGGCTTCAACATGCTGGGCATCTTCTTTCGCATAATGAACGACACGATGGTGCGGTCGTCGTTCCTTGACCGCCACCAGTTCATCATGGAGGAGAACTGGCTAAGCCACGCCCTGAACCAGGAGGCGATGCTGCTGCACAACATCTTGCCGCCGCAGATCGCAAAGCCGTACCAGGGGAGCATCAAGAACAAGATCATGCAGGCGGATAACGGCCTGGAGGCTGGCACGAATAACTTACAGAGCTCCATGGCCGTACAGATTCATCCCGATGTCAGCATCCTCTACGCGGACGTGGTGAATTACACACACCTGACCACTACTTTGTCGGTGGAGAGCCTGGTGATGGTGCTGCACGATCTCTACGGCCGATTCGATGTGGCCGCCGCTATGTACAAGGTGCAGAGAATCAAGTTCCTGGGAGACTGCTACTACTGTGTGGCCGGTCTGGTTGAGCCCGAGCCAGATCATGCGGAGAACGCCGTGGCCCTGGGCCTTTCCATGATTGCCCACATCCAGGAAGTGCGGTATGTCAGCGAACGGTACGCTCGGTACAAACACTCACTCACCGCTCGATCTATGGCCACAGGTCCGCACGGAAACTGGACATCGATATGCGCATAGGAATCCACTCGGGAAGCCTCTTCGCCGGCGTTATTGGTCAGGCCAAGCTGCAGTTTGACATATGGGGTGGGTTACATCACAAAGAAATATATAACTATTATAGAGAAACTTACAGGAGCCGATGTGGACATTGCCAACCATTTGGAGGCCACTGGTAAACCGGGCTACGTTCACATCAGTGGACGGACTTTGAGCAACTTAACACCGTCCGCCTACACAATATTACCGGGAACGAAAGAGGCCCTAATGGATCCCGTGCTGCAGAAGCACCCGATGAGCACATATCTAATTACCGGCCCTCCGCGGTGGATCCCGCAGGAAAGGAGCACAAATTCAAGGATACACCAATCATCCATTGACATAAAGTCACGACCAGTGCAGGGCGACCCGGGAACTAACGAAATGACTGATACCTTGCGGGAGGAGTTTCGCAACATGCCACTGGCTGGCTTCGAGTAGGTCACATCTGTGCCACATTTGATGGATCATATTTTATATAAAACTGTACTTACCCCTCAGCTTTCGACACATATTTCCAAGTTGTCCTCGAAATGACGGAGCCCCACATAAGCCACGGCGGGAAATCGGACTGTTGTGTACGACGTTCAAGGACTCTAACCTGGAACGCAACTATCTGAAGCAGCCGGATTTTATTTTCAAGCGCTCAATAATGATGGCCTGGCTAATCGGGGTGTGCTTGATCTACATTCAACTGGTGGGCAATAATTGCAGCGAGTGCATCGTGGGCGATGTGTTTGTGCTCCTTTTCCTGACCTTTCTGCTGTTCATCTCGTGGTTCAAGAAAGTGTGCTTTTGGAAAAATGTGTCAAACGAGCAGAAGGTGTACAACAAATTTGCCTGCCTGATCTTCCGCATCTACGAGAAGATACTGTTCAGTTTATTCTTGAGGATTACGTGTTACCTGTGCATTATAATGTGTTACCTCGTAGTGTTCCTTATGATCCTGGTGAGTTTTGCATGCTTCCGATGTGAAATCCATTTCGGCTGCCTTACATTGAAAACTTTTAGAAAAACTGCGGTCGCTTCGAGTACGAGTTGGAATACATTGAGAGCAAGCTCTACCATTACGAGGTGAATCGTGACCAATGCTTCCATCCGTGGGCCGTCACAAACATGATGGCCCTCATTCTGGGAATGAGCTACACTTTCGCCCGGATACCGTTCTCCCTCAAGACCTGCCTGTCCTGCATCGAGACCGTCACCTTTCTGATTGTTATATTTGCCGAGTATCAGTTCGTGTTCCAGCACAGCAACACCACGGTTCCCTATATGCGATCAGAGGTCGCGCACTGCAATCGCATTTTGCTAATGTTGATCACTCTGTACGTGAAGGAGCACCAGGTCGAATTCAATGCCAAAACCAACTACCGGTGCGTATATATCAATAAGGATGCTCAGATCTAAGGATCTGCAGAAAGTCCCACAGATATTTACCATTTTTAAACCATTTACGATTACAGGCTGAACGTGAATTTGAAGAAGAAGCAAAAGGTTGCCACTGTAACTAACCAATCGATCACGATTCTCCTCAACAACATTCTACCATCTCATGTCGGTGAGTTCCAAGCTAAAGATTCCTTTTTGTGTCTATCGGTACTGATAATTTCCCTTCCAAAAGTCGAACTTTACCTTTATAAATTGGGCCAACATGAGTTATATTATGAAAATTACCGAATGATCTCCGTAATGTTTGCCAAGCTAATGAACTTCACAATGGATTTGCCCAGCCTTCGCGTGCTGAATTGCATAATCACAGAGTTTGATACTCTGGTAAGCCAATCATTTCGCTCTCACTGTGGCCTAAGTGAATATCCCTTTTCATACCGCAGCTGAGTCGCTACAAAGAGTTCTACTTGGTTGAAAAGATCAAGGTCGTTGGTTGCACTTACATGGCGGCATGTGGCTTAGACTTCTCCCAGGCATCAAAGGTTCGAAGAGGAAATTCGTTTAGAGAATCCCACCACCGGCCGAGACGCACCCTGGAAAAATTAGACGACGATTCCGACCACGAAGAAGTGGTTTACTTGATGACAACCTTTGCCTTGGACCTGATGCGCACCCTGGCATCCTGCAACAGGGCATACTCGGAGACGCCCTTTGATAGGTGCCTGTCTAGCACCGAGATATCCATCGGGATCTCCAGTGGCGAGATCATGGCTGGAGTGGTGGGCGCCTCGCAGCCGCACTATGACATCTGGGGCAATCCGGTGAACATGGCCTCGCGGATGCAATCGACAGGACTGCCGGGCCACATCCAAGTAACGGAGGAGTCCGCCCACATTCTCAATAACTTCGATATTGTCTGCCGTCCACGCGGCCTCACCTTTGTGAAAGGACGCGGCGAAATCCCCACATTCTTTGTGGCCATTGATGATAAGCTAAGATTTATGTCTCCTCGATCCACGAGGCTGACCACGTATCCTTCGAGGCGTTTCACTGTCATGTCAATGATCCAAGCGACGCCGTCTACTACTGATGAGGAGGAAAGTAATAGCAGTACAGAGAGTGAAGAAAAAGTAGAGAATATATTGTGAATTTGATTAAAGTTTACAAATTATACATTTTTGAAAATTCATATACTACGTAGAATATGCACATTTATTTCTACTTAAGCTGTTTATTACTTCAGCCACAACTTATATATCATTACTGGGTATAAAAATAAATGGTCTCCAAATTCCAACTGCATTGCAGAAAGACTAAATCTGAGACAACTAATATATAATAGCTCCTTAGTATGCAAGCTAGTAAAAATAAAATCCAATTATATACATTCTTCTTCGTTTTGAAAACGTTGTTTGAGCCTTGGAAAGAAACTAAATGTTTCATAAAAAGGCATTTGACTTAACTAGAAAGCGCCAATACTTCTTTTTAATGCCTTAATCAAAAGATATTTATATTTGGCCATTAAAGTTACTTGGAAAAGTAAGTTTTTAGTCAAGTAGGCCAAACTTCGAACTGTCAAAGCTTGCATATAGCTAAAATATTAAAATATAAATAAAATCATAGATTAGTTCCCAATTCTACAAACGAATATCTTAATTGTAATAATGTCTTCTTCGGAGGGCAAGTGCGGTCTCAACTATTCACAGGAGAGTGTTTGGGAACGTCAATTCCTCAAGGTAATTCTAAATTCAGGTACGATTTATGTACACAAACAATAATCGATTGCCTTCAGGAAAAATGTAGGGAGCTCGGCATAGAAAGCGAGTTTATTGCCTACCAAATACGGGTCTTAAGGAGTTACGTTAGTGTGTTCTTTATTTTTCACATTAGCGTTACCCTTATTCATTGTATATTGATAACGACATTGAGTGACGTAAGCAGTTCACTTTTATAAAACAATGCAAAATACACTTTCGCATACACTTGCAGCATAATAAGTATATCTACTTCGACGTGGGTATTTATGTAGGAAGCTGCTTGATCCTCATACTCATTCTGAGCATTAATTTCTGGGAGAAACTAATCAGAAGGCACACTTGGATAATGTTCGTAAGTTCTGCGTTGGCCTGTTTGACTTTGGCCGGTGCGGGTGAGTTCCATTTGGTAACTGTCTACCCTGCCAGGCGTGACTTAAATTGATTTGCAGATCTAATCCAGAGCCTACTCCACCATTTCCTCAATGACTGGCAGTGCGGCACCTTATACAACGCCTACATCATATTCATGATCTACACGTTTCTGCCGATCCTGAGTATCCATCTTGCCGTGATCCTGGCAGTTGTCGTGTCCTGTGCGTACGTTCTTTACTTCATGAACATCATCCATTCGGAAAGCAATGCAATGATGTCACTGACATGTGACATCGCCCTCTATATTTGCCTAAATGTGATCTGCATTTTATTCCGCATCGTCAATGACATGATTGTACGCTCCTCGTTCATAGACCGCCACCAGTTTATTAAGGAAGAGCTCTTCCTGCGCAACGCACAGCGCCAGGAGAAACTTCTGCTGGACAGCATCATGCCCTCCCAGTTCTCGGGACTCCTGCAGCAGGACATACAGAAAAATATCATACTTTCTCAACAGCTAGACCCCACTCCAATGCAAATCATCATCGGCTTTAGGCGTTCCTTAGCCATCCAAACCCATTCAGACGTCAGCATTCTGTATGCGGACATTGTGAACTACACCCACCTGACCACGACTCTCACCGTGGAGAAGCTGGTGACCACCCTGCACGACCTTTACGCCAGATTCGACCTTGCCGCCCAGCACCACAGGGTGCAGCGCATCAAGTTCCTGGGCGATTGCTATTACTGTGTGGCGGGTCTAGCGAATGCGGATCCCGATCACGCCAACAATGCTGTGGCCCTGGGCATTGCCATGATCGCCCACATACAAAAAGTGCGGTAAGAGTCTGTTACTTGCTTCGATTGCCTTGATTGTGGTAGCTTCAATAATATCTTTCGATCTCCCAGTGACGCACAAGAGTTGGATATAGACATGCGCATTGGCGTTCATTCCGGCAGTGTTTACGCAGGGGTGATCGGTGAAACAAAGCTCCAATATGACGTGTGGGGTGAGCATGATAATCTTTACACATCGGGTCTATTGACTACGACATTCCGAGTACTCTAAGGTCCGGATGTCACAATCGCCAATGTCCTTGAGTCCACTGGTGTCCCGGGTGCCGTGCATATCAGTGAGGCCGTGCTGAGGAATCTTCACGCGAGTTGTGAGTTCACAATTGAGAGCGGTCCTGAAAAGGCGAAGAACGACCCCGTTTTGCAAAAGCATAATATTACCACATATATAATAGTATTTGGTTCAAGTGAAGTGCTTGATTCCGCCGCTGATTCACGAAACATAGCGTCCTATTTTAACTTGAGCAGAGCCAGCTCATTTTTGCCAAAAACTGTGGTGAACGAGGAATTGCGTGAGGAATATCGGAAGATGCCAGTCATGGGATTTGAGTGAGTAGATTCTCTTTGTATTACAAAATTTTATTTGAATTGTGAGCTGAAAAGATAAATATTATTAATTCTAATCATATTTAATTGTATTATCCCAATCGATAGCCCCACGTCATGTTGGCGCAAAGGACAATCGAAAAATGAGATGAGCGCGCAGGTAAACATCTGCCTGGCCTTCAAGGACTCAGATATGGAGAAACCCTATTTGAAGCAGCGCGACAACTTGTCCAAGTATTTTATGCTATTGGCCTGGACCGTTGGACTTGCCGAAATTTGCATTAAAATAAAGGAGAATGACCACCTATATATATGGACCGTTTTAATCGACAGCTTCGTGGCTCTGTTTCTGACGGTAATGCTCTTCATTGCTTGGTACAAAAACATTTGCTGGATTATATACGGCAAGAAAAACATACCGCACTCTTACAACCGTATCAGCTGCACTATATTCCGCATCCATGAGAAAATCCAGGAGAGTCTGACCGTCCGCGTGTGCACCTTTCTGTTCATAATGGTATTGCTTTGGATCTTAATAGGAATAAGTATGGTGAGTCGATCTCCACTTATTTAATTTATTTAATTTATTCAAGTTCATTTTTGATCGAACAGGTGCGCTGCCACTACGCCGAGTTCATTCTACAATACATTGAGGAGAGGATCTTTCATTATGAGGCCGACACGACGATTTGCTTTCATCCGTGGGATGCCACCAGCATATTTACTCTGATGACTTGCTTGGCCCTCAGCTTCAGTCACATCCCGTCACTGCTGAAGACCTCTGTTGCCTTGGCTCAAGTTATCATATCTTGCATATTAATTTTCTTTCAGTTCGACTTCGTCTTCCATCACAGCACCACTACGAACCCCTACTTTCCCTCGGAGTTTTCCCATGCCATGATAGTAGTGGTTACCTTTGTCACAATGCACTATGGGGAATTTGCCCATTTTCATGGTATTAATTAATAACTTTTAAACTAAGTAAGATTTTTTGGAACGGTTTTTTTTATTATGATTATAGACACCGTTAGAAATATTTTTTTTGAAAAATGGGCGTGGTTCTGCCCTCACTTAAAAAAAAAAATTTTTTTTTTAATTAAAATTTTTAATTAAATTTTTTTTTTTTTAAGGGAGGGCAGAACCACTCCCATTTTTCCAAAAAATATTTCTAACGGTGACTATAACCAGACTAATTTTTTTGTGGACACTCTAAGAAAAAAACAATTAAAAATTATACATTTTCTTCATTATCAAGATCTTCGTCGGGCAAAACTATAATGTCCTCTTCGATTTCCTCAAAAGAACCACCAACACCTTCAAATTCGCATGATAAAAGACTGATAACCTCTTTAGGAAGGGCCAGACTTTTATGTTTTTGAATTCGCTTCAAAAGGTTTGCTGAAGAAATTATTGGATCTGATGTATCAAGAGCTCTATTAAAAACATCTGTGAAATTATGGATCCTGCTATGTTTGCGTGCGTGATGCAGTCTGTCAGCCTTGTATATTTTGTTTCGTGCTTCCGATGCCTCTTCGCCAAAAAAGCCGACCGGAAGTACAGTATTCTCCATAATCTGCCTGGAATGAACAATTATTTTGTGAACCGTTGCTGTCATGGGCAACCATGGATAACAATTCACAATTAGTTCTCCAGTTTTAAAACAAAAGTTTTCGAATTTTTCCAAATCAATTGGCAGTTGGCATGACAAACAAATTAATATTGTTCTCAAACTACGAATTATTTCTTGATTAACTCCTGTAATTTCTGCAAATATTTCAAAGCTGTTAAAGGCTCGCCGCGCGGTGTTTCCATTATTTGTATTGCCAGATCCATTTTGCTTTGGCTTATCGACCTTCAAGCCTAGTCTATCCCAAAACATGTGCTGAATTTCTTTTTTCCGATCAGCTATCGTTTTTTTGTCCACAGATGTCACTCGCCATTTTTTCAAAGTC
>VNJU01009732.1:0-132164 GCA_008042675.1 Drosophila seguyi | reverse complement strand
TGTGTTTATATTGTTTTGGTAAACTATAGCTCAAAGAATTTATAATGAATTTAATTACATTAGAATTTATACAGCTGATCTACATAAAAAAATTGAAATTCAATAAATTCTATTGTATTGTTTTATTTTTTTAATTTGGTGAAGTTTTTGATTTTAAGTAAACACTCTTTAATTTCTTTCAATTTTCCGGGAGGGTTACGGGATCTCGGCTTTGCATATTCTAGTGTGTGTTTATATTGTGTTTATATTGTTTTGGTAAACTATAGCTCAAAGAATTTATAATGAATTTAATTACATTAGAATTTATACAGCTGATCTACATAAAAAAATTGAAATTCAATAAATTCTATTGTATTGTTTTATTTTTTTAATTTGGTGAAGTTTTTGATTTTAAGTAAACACTCTTTAATTTCTTTCAATTTTCCGGGAGGGTTACGGGATCTCGGCTTTGCATATTCTAGTGTGTGTTTATATTGTGTTTATATTGTTTTGGTAAACTATAGCTCAAAGAATTTATAATGAATTTAATTACATTAGAATTTATACAGCTGATCTACATAAAAAAATTGAAATTCAATAAATTCTATTGTATTGTTTTATTTTTTTAATTTGGTGAAGTTTTTGATTTTAAGTAAACACTCTTTAATTTCTTTCAATTTTCCGGGAGGGTTACGGGATCTCGGCTTTGCATATTCTAGTGTGTGTTTATATTGTGTTTATATTGTTTTGGTAAACTATAGCTCAAAGAATTTATAATGAATTTAATTACATTAGAATTTATACAGCTGATCTACATAAAAAAATTGAAATTCAATAAATTCTATTGTATTGTTTTATTTTTTTAATTTGGTGAAGTTTTTGATTTTAAGTAAACACTCTTTAATTTCTTTCAATTTTCCGGGAGGGTTACGGGATCTCGGCTTTGCATATTCTAGTGTGTGTTTATATTGTGTTTATATTGTTTTGGTAAACTATAGCTCAAAGAATTTATAATGAATTTAATTACATTAGAATTTATACAGCTGATCTACATAAAAAAATTGAAATTCAATAAATTCTATTGAATTGTTTTATTTTTTTAATTTGGTGAAGTTTTTGATTTTAAGTAAACACTCTTTAATTTCTTTCAATTTTCCGGGAGGGTTACGGGATCTCGGCTTTGCATATTCTAGTGCGGTTATTTTTTAACATAAACATTTTATTTTTAATATCATTAGAGTTACGATAAAATGTCTACTAACTTTTTAAATAATACACTCATTAGTTTTCTTGGGAAAAATGTTTGAAAACCCTATATTCTAAGGCGTCCTAAACAGATATAACGCTTAACCCAGATATAAAGGCACCTAAATATTTATATAAGCTTATAAGTTTCCAATATATACTGCACTTAGCTGTCTCAAATTATAATTAGTTCAATTATTTTTAAAGCCACAGATAAACCACAAAACTCATTTTTTAAATGTATCTGTAACTCCACATAGGCCGCCTGTTGCCAATCCGCGATAATCTGGCAAACCTCAAATCCTCCAATTTGTCTGGGGTCAGCACCCATTATTCGCCAGCCTCCACAGCGAGTTTCCCTCTACCTCTCTTCCTTCCCCCACCTACCTATAACTCCCTGCTCGGGCTGAGACGTTTAGCGTTACGACACGCACTGTACGTGTGCGAGTATTACGCGACGCTGGCTGCCAATGAACGAACAACAACGCTTCGGTTAGTCGCTCACTTGGCCCGAAATGGTAAAACAAAAAATTATATGGAAAAGCCTATTTGCATACGTCATCGTTGGAAAAAGGTTCGTCATGAGTCAGAGTCAGCGTCGAATGAGCTGAGGAAACCAGGTTTGAGGCCAGATCGTTGGCCACTATGCAAAACGTTATGTAAGTCGGAAAAGGGACCCGCCAATTAGTCAGCGTTTGAGTGTGGGTTCTTGTATAATCCGAGTGAAATCAAAACTGCTGAAAAGTCACAAACTAGACATTTTGTTGCTAATTGGCTTGCCTCAATAAATTCTTTACCCTGGGCAGTCTGCTCTTTGTTATTGTTTGAGCTATTTTTACGAGTGTTTATCGTCCGTCCTCGTCATTGTCCCAAAATACAATGTCATAAAACGCCAACAAATGGGAAACCAATAAAACAAATATCAAAGAAGAAATCAAAATATATACTCAAAACGCCAACATGTGATTTCATAACCGCTTGTATGATTTCATAATTACGGGAAAAATTGCCATTGGAGCATAATCAGTTTCTTGCGTGGTCGGTCGCCCTCTTATGCAACATAATTGCTTATGTGATCGATAAATGCTGATAGAACCCAATTTGTGTGTTGATTGAAATCTAGTGTTTATGAGGAATAATAAAGATATGGAAACATAACTGTGCTTAAAAGCAAATCAAATGTGTTTTAAAGCAAACATGAATACGAGGACTACAAACTAAATAAATATTATATAGGAATTTTATACAATTCTATAAATTTCATCACGCTTTAATTTTGTTACATGAAATGACTAAGCAGCAATGACTAATAAGGTGTTATTTCATCACTATTCTGGGTCTAGGCCACTTTTAAATTTATAAACTTTGGGTTAATGTAATACTTTTAATTAAAAACAACTTAGTCTTAATAAATTGTTTAGTAATTTATAGAGAACAGATGCTTTGACATTTTTGTAATCATAAATATCTATACAAGAAGGCAAAGAATTGCTAAATTAATCGGTTAAAAATATTTACTTCCTATATGACTATAGTTCATAGTACTCCTTCCGCCTTTGGCTTCAATCAACGTTTACCTAGTATCACTTATCGGATTCAAAAACAAACAATGGGTGCACATTCTGGGGACTTAGAACACCATCAGCGAGCGGGCTGTTACGACTATCACATCGTGCTGTCACCGCTGCCATTTTGTCTGACTGGCGATGGACGGCGATAAGGCGGCAGGCGACGAGTGACTACTATATGATTGACATTGCATAATGGCAATACATGTTGTAAAATATAAGGCAATCATCAGCGAGCTTAAGCCCAGCGGGCGTGTTTCCAGGCTACTCGGCCTCCCCCACCACATCATATTTGCAGTTCATTTGGAAAACGCTTACGTTTATCGGCTTCGGGTTATGCAATCCGTTCGAGTACACGGACCCACGATTGCAACGACCCACACACACTCACACGTGCACTTATATGAGGCACACACATAATTTTCACTTACGCAAAGCAAGGCGGCGGCAGGAACAACTAGAATCGAGTGCCAGGAAATCTTGTTTACCAACTTTTTCCCCTCACTAAATGTTTCACAATGCCAACTGCCATTGCCTCGGCCACTATCTGTAGGTAGGTAGGTGCACGTATCCCCTCGCTTCCGACACGGCTATCTATTTGCGGATATTATTTCTACGGTTTCAGAGCCTAGTCAGAACTTGGGCAAAGTTCTGCTTAAAATAATCTAAAAGTGGGGTTTCTCAAGAGCATGAGGGTCGACGAGTTGAAAGGGAAATTTTGAGGAAGTTTATTTATAAACTAGAGACCTAAAAAAAGTATAGAATTATATTGTAACTTGGAATTGTATTTATATAAATAATTAGCTATAAAAAGTATTACAAATTAACCCAGTTACTGGCTTTTAAGTTGAGAATTAAGGGATTATAGTTACAATACATTTCAGTCAGAAATAAGTACAATCAAAATAATTATTGTGAAATTAAATTTATTAGAAAAACTCATACCTTATCTGATGTAGACTTTTTAAATGGGCTTTCCCTTTAATTTAGAATACGTTATCAAATTATGACTTTAAAAGGAAAATGAAATTTTTTAATTTCAAAAAGAACTCACCTTTTAAATTGCAAATAAATGTATAAGTTTTTTAAGGGTAATTAATGCAAAGTATTTTTTTTTTTTAATTTAAATTCACAAGATTTTTTAAATTAAGAGATTTAAGAAAATTGCTTTTAGTCAAGGGTGTTTTTTGCAAAAAAAGAAAATGTATTTAGTAACTAAACATCAAAATTTGTCTTTTTAAAGCTAAATTCATGGTTATAATAATTATTTTAGAACAATAAATGAAGTATTTTATATACAAAAATACAATACAACTTTAAGCAACAACCATTAGATCTAAAAATTAATAAAATTAGAGTTCTTTTTACTTTCTTTAATGAAATTGAAGCCACAAAATATTTTTTTAAATAAAAATAATATCATTATTAATACTCTAAAATGTCCCTCATTGTTCTCCCCTTTATTTCTTTCCAATCATAATTATAATATCTTAAAATCTATACCCTAAGATGTCGTTTTGAATGCACAAACTTCGCCCGGATCTTATGTAACCTGGCAGCACACCGAAATTCTATTCCAAATATATAAAATCCGTATTTCTTGATATACTTTTTTTTTGGGTCGCCGTCTCGATCGCAAGTTCTCACGTTAGATCGTATATCTGCGAATGATTGTGGCGTGGCGGCCCCCACACATGGCGCACACCCTTGATAAATTCATTTTCTTGGCTAACTACCAACTTATAAGATATTTCAGCATTACTTAACAACGAGATTTATGCAAAAAAAAAAAAAAAAAACGAAACACACGTCGCCGATATAAATATGCGTGGCTGTGTGTGTGTGTGAGTTTATAACCTACACAGTCGCAGTCAGCATAAATGAAATAATGAAACTGAAAAAATTCATTTGCACGCAATTTTCAAACTTTTATTTTATATTTATTTGTCTTTGTTTAATTTTTTTTATGGAATTTTGGCACACTTTAATTGCCTTTGGAAATGTAAACAAAAATTATGGTAGGAAGGGAAAACTATAAAGATCCCCCGATGCCGGGCGGACGACAAGCGAAAATTGTTTACATAACAAAACCAGAATGCGAAGAGAAGGCAAAAGGCAAAACCCCAACTCGGACTGCTAGTATCTGTATCTGCATCTGTATATGTGTGTGTGCGGCGGTTATGTTATGCCGGCATTGTTTATCTTAAAGATACAACGAACGACGTCAAAAGCAAAACGTGCGCACAATCACAATCAGAGGCAAAAAGAAAACAAAAACAACACCCAAACAAGACAAAAACAAAACATACACACTAGCACCAATTGTTTTTGAAAGCAAACGCACACAGATACAACGAGAACCCGCTAGAAGCAAGAGTTCTAGAAAAGAGAGCGCCCCCGCCTAAGAGAGCCAGAGTCAAGCCGCTCAAAGAGCGAGCAAGCGTGTTGCTGGTATGTGTGTGTTGTCGTCGATGATTATGATTTCGTGTTACTTGGGGCCAGCAGCAGCAGCAAAAGCAGCGTCTATGTGATTCAGTGTTAATTTTCATAATATTATGTAATAGCATGTGCGACACATTGCGCCTAGTCAAGACCATGTTCTAAAGAGCTTTATTGCCACTAGTTTAACTGTAATTATCCAAGAATCTTTGCAGATGTAGTACCTTCCAGTGGCACAAAGTTCAATGAACCCGCGCTTTTTCCACACTTGTGTTTTATATAACAGTTCTGGCACTTCTCAGCAGCAATTAGCTTTGTGCTAAGGCGATGAAAGTCACGTCATCGCTTTTTGGGCGAGAAGTGCAGTTCGTTTCCGAGATACACTCGTGTATCTGACATTCTCCAGTGGTTAAGTAATAGATACAGTTCTTCCTCTTCTACGCCACCCAGTAATCAAAGAGAGCACGAGAGATATCAAAAGAGAGAGAGAGAGAAAGGGGCTCTCTCCCTCTCGGAGTGTGCTAGTGTGTGTGTGTGGCGGAATTATAAAACAGAATCAAAAGCTGCCTCTGAGAATCAGTCAGTTTTAATTCATTTTCTTGGCCTGCGCTCGCTTTTATTTCTATTTGTATTTTTGTTGTTGTTTTTTGCTTTTTTTTAGCGTTACGTAAATCCCGCCGCTGGCTATCTTCTTCTTGTTCCGCTTACTTCACATTCTCCCATATATCCCGCCCCTCTCAGTGCGCCTCTCTCTCTCTCTCTTCGCCCGGAATCAAAATCGGAATCAAAATCATACTAATACCATGTTCTCTCTTTGTTCTCTCCGTTCCTTTTGTTTTTGTATCTTTCAGATGCCTCGCCGCTGTCAAAACTTCTTCTTCAGTTCAACCGAAACCGCGAAAAGCAGAGCACGCCCGAGATTAGTTCAGAAATAATCAAAGAAATAATTGATATAAAGTGCCGAGTGAAGTGAAGTGATGATAGATAGATATTGTATGGTAACTGAAAGATAGAATATATAATACCGAGCTACGTGTTGCATACGTGACTGCAGGCAGCTGCTCTGCCCTCCGGCAAATCGGAAATCGAACGGAAAGCAACTATAGATAGATATAGTCAGGAGGGATATGCCGCTGTCGCAGGGCTACTGCGTGAAGCCCTCCTCGCTGGGCGCCAAGAAGCGGGTGCTGAAGGTCCTGCGCAAGGAGCAGCACCAGCAGGAGCAGCAGCATCCCCGCCACACACAGCCACACCATGTCGGAGTACAGTGCTACCTGGCCGGCGACAACGACGATGATCACGACGACGACAGCCAGAGCTCGCTGCACCTGTCCTACTTGGTGGGCGAATCCTTCGCCAAGATCGGCAGCCTGCCCAAGGCCTTCGATGTCTACGAACTGATAGCCAGCCGGCAGTGCGATGGCCACGTCCCGCTGGACAAGCTGAATGTCCTGGCCAGCGCCCTGACCTCACACATCCGGCAGATGGGCGGCATTGCCACAAACACCGCCAGTCCAGCCGCCGCACACGCGTTGAAGAGTCCCCGGCTGGACATGATGCACTGGTCGCGGTACCATCATCAGGACAAGCTGAGCCAGGGCTCAGAGTTCCTGCCCGGCGCCAGGGAATCCCCCAGTGAGCCGTTTGGAGCAGCATCTCCGCTGGATCTGCACTCGCCCACGCGAGAACTAAGAGTGCCCAGTCCCCTGCAGGACCCCGAGGACTACGATCCGCTGCTGTGCCCGCTGTGCAACGACATCCTGCGCTGCCCGGTGACCACCAACTGTGGCCACACCTTCTGCCGGCAGTGCTGCGAGACGATCACGCAGTGCAACATCTGTCAGGTGCGGTTTCCGCGAATGCAGGACACCTCGCCGCCGCCATGCGCCCTCACAACCACCACGACCACATCGAGCGGTCCAGCGGTCCAGTCCAGCTTCTTTGCGGCGCCCACAACAAACCACAACAATGCTAACCTCGGACTGATGAGCTTCCCAGTGGGTTATGGCGTGCAGCTGACCTCCAGCGTCCATCGTTTGGCCGCGCCGCCCATGACGGTGACCACCACCACGGTGGCCTCCACCACAGCCACGGCCACCACCACCATGGCGTCCACTTCGGCAGCAGCGGCTCTAGGACTGAGTGGCTATACCGCTGGCCACAATGTTACTGGTTCGTCTGCCATGAAGTTCATGCCTGACGTGCTGGTGCGAAGGCTAGTGGAGAAGTGGTGGGGCCCGGACCTGCAGGCCAAGAAGATCAGCGAGAAGGCCAGCAGTTGCATGCACCTCAACCTGCTCGACGATGCCCTCAAGTTCTGCAACGCCAGCTTGGAGAAAGGTGAGTGTTTTTTGAAGATAATATTTAAGGGGGTTTACTTTGGGGATTAGTTTTTTGGAAAAAGAATTAATTTATGGAATTACTAAAGGCCTGTCCAGACATTAAGGCCTTAAATTCATTAATTTCTTAATTTTTAAGGCCTTAAATTCATTAAATTCTAAAATTTTGAGGCCTTAAATTCTTTAATTTCCTAAATGTTTTGTTTATAAATCTCTTACGCTTACATAATTTCTTAAAAATGGGTTTTAAAACACTTTAAAATTGTATCTAATCTATCTGCGAAAATGCTATTTATAGCTACTAAATTTTAAGTAAATTTTGTTATTTTTAGATAAAAAATACCCCAGTGTTTTTCAAGGACTTTACAGCTGCTAGTTATTTCTGTAACACCCTCGGTCTAGTCTAGAAATCTGTCACTTTCAGTAGTTACCAGTTTCAATCTTCTTTTCGCCCCTCACATTTGTGTGATTGGCGGCAATCCTTTTCGAACTGCAGCGGGAAATTGAAAAATCAATAAAGGGCAGGGCCGATGAAATGGCAAGGCTCGATTGACTCTTATTTGCTGACGTCAGGCGAAAGGAGCAACAAGTCCTGCGCTACGCCCACAGGCAGCAATCCTTGCGAACCCATGCGGCGTATACGTATTTAAGCCATTACTTCTACTTCCTTGGGCCCCACTTTATCGAATGTCAACTTGTTACTCTAATTGTGTGTGTTCAGGCACCAGCACCAGGCGGGCCAAGGACTCAATTATCAAATATTTATAGAGCAAATTCAAAGTAAATAAACCTTGACACAGGGCAGAGAGCTACAAAGACGGCGAGCTGAAAATTGTATCTGATAGATACGTGAAAACTGGCACGCGCTGTCTGGCTAAGTCTTTCCGCACTCGGGAACGATATATATTTTCTAGGAAATCTCTTTTTTTAATGAATTATTGAGGCGCTGAGTCAGTCACTTGAGCTCATGAGGATTTTCCCCTTCACTTAGAGAACGCACACACACACACATAATGAAACAAAGAAAAGGCCACCAAGAATGGCTAATTAATCATTTTACCATTTCCCAGTGGTAGGTTTTCTTTTTTAGCCAAGAACCGAGTACAAAAAATCACAGCGATTTACGCACTTAGAAATCCATCAAACAAAACGCTTCGAGTAGCAGCAGGAAAAAATTAACACAAGACAGAAGGCATCAGACGGAAAACACTTGACTCTAAGAGTTCTTTTTTATTTTTTACTTTTTGAGAATGGTCAAAGGGGGGGCTGGCGGGGTGAGGCTATTTAGGCAAAACAATAATGATGGACAGAACTAGGTGGCAGCAGGGAATGGAAAGCCAAAAAACTAAAATTAACCAGATTGGAGATCGTTGGCTGGCAATTAATAGACAATTTTTGAATGGCTTTCGAGGTTTAACAAACTATTTGTGGATTACGTGTGAACACAATAATAATATAGAAGTGTATTTCTATATTTAGAATTTCTATTTTTTTAAGGCAAAGTGTGTTGTTATTACATAAATATTTTTTTTCTAGTTTTTTGAAGGTTGAAAGGAAAATAACCAAGGCCTTATGTAATGTTAATTGTTGAGGCTTTGTATATTATGACTCAGTTACGGAATGATTTAAAGCTGTATTGGCTTTCCTAATTATTACCTCATTTTTCTCCCCTATTTCAGCTGATAAATTCAAAGCAGAATATCGATAGAAACCCATTTGTGATCATAGGTTATTTGTTTTATCAGCATTTCCATTTAATTGACTCTCTGTCAGAGTGTGTGGTCACCATAATTGCACATATTTCGTGTTGTGTTTACCAATCAATATTTGTTTCTGTTTTGGTGATTTTCCACCTATTCTCTGTTATTGTTATTGTTTATTTTATATATTCTTTGCTACCCGTGAGATACACATATTCCCTCTCGGGTGAATCAAAGTGTTGTCGCTTTCACCGCGGGGATATAATGCATCAAAGGTATTAACTCACCTGCGTGGGCGGGGATTTTTTCACCTGAGTTGCGTGACACACACACACCGGTGTTACTTTCATAATTGTCATTATCAAGGTGTACTTTGAGTGTGTGATTAGCCAAATTTTGTGTGTGCTGACGCATCCATCCATCGTACGACTTTGTTTACCCCAAAAAAAAAAGCAAATTAATTAAGAGAGAGCGCTTAGGGGGAGGGATTGAAATAGCAGCGACGTTCCAGCTGACACGTAAACAAAATACAATTCTAGTCTCTGGTCTATTTATAAGAAGTCAATTTATTTCTTCTATTTTCTATTTTCTATTTCATTTTCCCTTTGTCTTTCTCTGCTCTTTATGTGTGTCTCTCTCTCTCTCTCTGCCATTGCCACAATCAGTTATTGACTTTTGCTGATAAAAAGCAAAAATCACACAATTTTTTGGGGGCAATAGCAGAAGTAAGAAATGAAAAAGAAAAAACTTTAAGTAAACACTTTTGATAAATAAACGCCAAGTCATGGCTATAAAGTATTTATACAGAAATGCAAATTGTGTGGAAGAAAAATAAAAAAAGGCAAAAACCAAATCCGAACCAATTAAGTGAACAAATAAAACATTTTAGCTGCGATTCAGCACATCACACATACGCCCTGTGTGTCGTGCAGACAAAGCCGAGTGCCAAATGCCACTTGACAATGAAGATGTCATGAAGATGGGAGTGACAGCTCTCCAGCTCCAGCTCCTGCTCCAGCTCCCTAGTAATCCGCACACACTCAACAGCTCAGCAATTTAATGTCCTCCTCACAGGACCTCTGAGCCAGACATGCACAATTTAATTTGAATATATATATATACACATTACTTGTATGCGGGCAAACACGCGCCCGTTAATGTAGTCGTTGACCTCATCAGGCGCTTATTTCGCCTCTGCCAAGTACACAGAAAATAATTAACAGCAAAAAAAAAGTGATACAAACTGAGTGGAAAAAGTTGTTAAATGAGCCGCAAGGACTTGGCCTGAATACATATTTGGTTAGCAGGGGAACTGCCGAGGCATTTCATTAGAAATATTGCATTGGAAATGCCTTCATGTCATGCAAGGCTTTTCCTTTTTTTTTATTCCCTTAATTTAATGCGATATAGTATAAAGGCAAAACATGTATATGGAGGATCGTATAATTATATGGCGTGTATTCGGGCTGACCGGTGGACTGCATTTAATGTTCCCTTTTTCGAGTTCTTGAATAAAAGAATTTAGCACGAAGCATGCAATTAATTTGGTTACTTTTTTAGCCTGCCACGTGGCTTTACCTCCACTTCCTTTTCCACATTAACTTTTATGCCTCGCTGGATTTCCCTTTTTTTGTTTCAAATTCATTATTTTATTTGTGGTTCATGGGAACTTGGGCCTCGCAACAAACGGTGACTTTGCTGTAGGGGAAATTATTTCAATTTATGCGGTAAATTAATTTGTAATTTCTTGGTAATTAGCTGAAGGTGCCAACTTACTTCTAGGGATTTTCTTGGCTAAGAAAAATGTTTGCGGAATGTTTGATTAATCAGAGAGCTTAATTAGGTTGTATTTTGTTGGTGCTTTCTGGTCAGAACTGATAAAGCATAAAAAATATGCTGACTGAAAGCTTGCAAAAGTATTATGTGGACTTGTAAAGGAATTTATAATAGTTTTACTTCATTGAAAAGCTAAAATATAAACTAAAAAATTAGCTATTCTATTACTTTAATTACTCAACACCCTTGACGCATTTTTATATAAACAAAATCGGTGTATCTGAACTATTATATGTCTCTCTGCTCGACTGATGATAAGATATAATTGCACTTTCTCATGGGACACTGATGCTTGCGATTTCCCTTGCCAGACCCTGAACTGCAGATAGCTTTTCTTTGTTCGAGACTATCAGACGACGACGACGACGACAAATACACCCAAATGGGTACACCTCGCGGGACATGTCCGACACGATATGGCGGCCCTGGGTTTGTCCAGAGGGAAGGGTCTGCGACTGGGTCTGGGAGTGAATAATATATCCATTCATGTGATTAAGACGTGACGCTTATCGCAAGTTGCCTGCTCACCCAATACACCTGATAAAGCCATACACGCTGGTCCCATTAATACCATATATATTTTTATACATAGAAATCTATATGTGAACCATTTGTGGTTTTTGTTTGGAGAGCAGCGCCTTGATCTTGTTAGCTTTTTGCTTGGCCTGAGGTCGAGTACTCGTATCCCTAGAGCATTCGCCCGCCTCCATTGTCGTCATTTCTCTATTTTTAAAAGGCAAAAAAACAAACCAAAACGAACATGGGTTCGTTCTCTGCCCCCTCTCCCCGCTCTTTAAGCAATCATTCAAAGTGACTGCACTCATTAACATTTGTTTCTGCCCATTGCTGGCTGTTCTTTTGATTTCTTAAATTTTTTTCCCTGCGGCAGCTAACATTTTTTAATTAGCCAAACAAGAGTGCTGGAAGCAGTGCTTCTCTGCTTTTTTTTCTTCTTGTTTTGGCCAAAGTGCAGGCAGCTAAAATTTATTGCGCATTTTGAGGTCGTTGAGTTCTTTCCGTGAAAGTGAACAAAGAACCCACAACGAAAGCGGGCGGAAAGTGGGACGGAGGCGGGAGAGAGAGTTTAACGACCACAAAAACCCAACCGGCCTTGAAAAAAGCCAGTTGCCAATGCTGTCTCTCAGATACAGATACATTTGTGGTGCACTGCCAAAAAATATAAAACCGACATTATGATAGATGATGTTTAAGCTGTTCCTTGGGCAGTATAGAATTTTCTATTGAATTAAAAAGTGTAGTACATATTTCTTGGATATGCTAATATATATATTATATATTTGGGGCATTTTTCACACCTGCTATACCTTTACGGAGATTCTATTATTAGTAACTCACTTTCCTTTCGCATTATTATACCTAAAAGGTTAATTTTCTTAGTGTTCTTGGTGTCCTACTGATCCCATAGAATGTGGAGTTTCTATATATTTAACATCAATTATCGATTTGTACTAAAATGAACTTAAGTTTCTAATAAATAAATTGTATCTTTTAGCTAGAAACGTGCTTTGAATGTTGAAAAAAATCGAATCTAGCAGATGAAAGGCATATAACCAACTGTTCTTTTTATATATAAAATAATTTTTAATACAACAAGTGTTCTTTTTATATATAAAATAATTGTATATAACATTGTATTCAAAGTAATTGAATTAAAGAATTTACCAAGATATTCCCTTACTTTTCTGTGTAAAACTCAAACGAAATAGATTGTGTTAATTTTTGCACTTTTCTGTCTGCTTTCTTTTTGCAATATTATTCAGTTTTTTCAATTTGATTTATTTCTTTCTGCGTGTGGTTTTTCGTTTGTGTATTACCCACCCCCCTTACGCCCCCTTTCATTGTTGTGTCTCTTTAGACGCCATGCGTTGCATAGCCGGCATTCCCCGTGTTCACGTATCTGATAGATACTTTTTGGCATGCTCGCCGCTACATATTCCCCCCCACCCTCGCCGAAAGTCTGGTGCACATTTCTGAAATGCCATCGCACATTTCACTAGAAAAAAAGAAAACCGAAAGTAAAAACAGCAAATAAATAGAGGAAAACAAGTAGCCAGCATTTTACAAGACTTTCAAATGAGAATTCTAACCCGAAAGGAATTGTTTGTGTGCCTCAAATATTCATTCGCTTTGGGCCAGAAAATGCTCGGTTCGGGCCAATGCAAACTTTACCCATTTGAAGTCAAGTTTTTTGGTATTTACTTCTGGAATTCAGTTCACTCATCAGGGGCGGTGGCTGCGTCTATGGGTGGGTGTTGTTTGCCTTGTGGGTTTTACGGGCCGAGTCTTTCAAGTCGAAGAAGTCGAAACTAGTTTTTATGTGTAGGCGGCGACGGGTTAACCAAGTGGAAATACACAAGTTTAGAATATCTTGGGTTAAGCTATAGTGCTCAAGAGTGCATTATTTTCCAAGGTTTATAGTAGTTAAGAGACTTTACTCTCAAATAACTCGTAATTCGTATAAGCTTTATAGCCTTTAAAGTTGATTAAGTTAAGTCAGGGTTGATTTATTAAAACAAAACACATAGAAAAGGTATATTTTTTGATAACGAAGTGCAACAATTATTTATTAGTTATAAAAATCAGGGAACATTATTTATATTTAAAGAATATGTTGACCTAAAGCCACCTTTAAATAAAGTTAACATAACAATTGGCAAAGTCAGCTTTATAATGTTTTAAAATAAATATATTACTATTTATTCTCGTATGTTTTTGTAATGTAATTTCCCTCAAATGACATTATAAAAGCCCATAAAAATAAGTCAGCAAATGTTGCCTGTTATGAAAGCATTATTCCCTTTAAACGAACGGGAAACCTTTCTAGCAATTAAAAAACAAAAGTTCCCTTGGCCATAATTGTATTGAATAACTTGATCAATTATTCATTGTTTCATAATAATGCCACTCTCTGTGGGTGTGTGAGTGCAACAATGCAATGAACATTTAAGTGAACTGGGTGCAAACGTAAGCAAAAAGGTCTTTTGGATTTCCCTCCTGGATTTCCCCTTGATTTTTCCCTGTTTTGTGCACCCCACAAATTCTGTCAAGCCAAGCGGAATGATGTAATAATCAGTTGGAATTCGAAGGAAACAAAAACAAAAGACATGAAACATTGAGACATATTCCTAATTGAGATATTCGCCCGCTCGCTTCGCTTGGCATATGCAAAAAAAAGCACCAAAATTACGGCTCCTGTACGTTATTTTCTTGTAATTGCATAATGAGGACAACAACTGCATTTGCTGTTGCAACAGACACAGAAATCGTGAGTCATAAAATACTAAAAAAAAAAGGAAAACAAAACGTAAACAAACTGTTTTTGTCAGATTGTCTATTAAGTAATATTCTATTGTAAACTGTGAATTACGGATCGCAGAAATTCACTTTCAACGTTGGCGAGCAGCAGCAACAAATCAACTGGGAGATTACTCAATTGACTACAAGCAATAGCAACAGATACAGATACAGATACATTTACAGATACAGATACAGCTACAGCCAAAGCTAAAGCCAAAGCCAAAGCTATGGCAAAATCAAAAGTAAGTCGCCCGCTCACTTATACAAGCCATGACTCGCTCGCCCCCTCTCTTTCTAATGGCCTATTGCCATCTCTTTCGCCGCTGCCTCTGGTGCTCTCTGACTCGTTTGAATTACAGTTATGTCATAGAACGTAGGCAAAGTTGTTGTTGTTACTGGTGCTGCTGCTGCTGTTGTCGCTCGTGTTGCGCTTTATCGCATTGCCCAACAACAACGGCAATAATAACAACAATAAGTACACCAACAAGCACACCAACAACACCAACAATAGCTGCCCACAATCAGCAATCAGTAAAAAAGTTAAAAAAAAAAAAAACTGCAACAGCAGCAATAATTTGTTAGACTATTGAGTAATAGACACGAGTCCCCCCCCACAGGTAAATTGCCCTAAGTAACCACCCTCTCACCCTTAACCTTTTTATCCCTAATCAATCTATTGAAAAATTACATCAGCCTGACATTTTCCGCCAGCGAATAAAATCCACAAAACGATTTCCACGGGGCGTGACACTGCCAAAAGACAAATCAAGGTACACCGAGATTTTTTCGTGGTATTTAAGGTACACTTGAAAAATGGGTACTTTGTAAGATTTAATATTTAATGGTTTCATATTTATTGCTACCATTATTCTATATGAAAAATTTTTAAGTTTTAAAAGGTCAAGAAATGCTTTGGAAATATGTTTTGTGTTTTTTCTATTAAAAGTTTCGTAGAATTTCTGACTAGTAATTTTTTTCGATATGATACAAACGTAAATATTAAAAATAAATTATTTAAAAATGGTTTTACAACCCTTTAATACAATATATATTTTTTTTAAATATAATATTTTAACATCTAACCCTAAAATATTTGAATTCAAAATGGGGTTTTCAAACTTTTTTTTAACTTTGAAATTTAATTGCAATTATTTTAAACAAGTCAACTATCAAATTTTGTATTTATATAATAATTCTTAATATTAATTTTAATATATTCTTAAATCTCCGCACTCATTAACCTTTTCTTCCGGTGGAATTATGCAACAATTACCCAGCGACATCATCATCATCATCGAGTTACGGGGAGTGTTGCCTAATTGACGGAACGAAGGCAGAATGGAATCGTAAAAGCAAAGTTCACCCTGATGACATAATTGCTTTGAATTTGATTTGGCGGCAAAAAGGATTTCAATTAGCATTTAATAAGTAAAAGCTGTTAACACTTAATGATAAATCGCAAACTTTTTCTGCAATTTTGAGGATTTTGGGTCACAAACATTCAGAGGAACAGCTCTTGGAACTTTTTTTATTAACACCGAAACTAAAATGTTTTTTTGCTCGCTCTTAACAAACAAAAGTTTTCCACCCGAAAATAAAAAGAAAAATGAAGTGAAAAGCAGGCAAAACTTTTTGCATTATCGCATGCTTTATGTTGGAATTCGTTCTGGCCAGGTGCGAGTGGCAACTGCAAACAAATGGCCAAAAGTAGGTGCCACTGCTGTGATGCAAGTGTAATTATGTAACTGAAATTCGCAGCGCCTATTGTAATTAGTATTTTCTTAAGAATTTCAAATTACAAATATTTGTAACAAATATTTACGTTTACACAAGGAACTTGCATAATTCTTTAGGCGAGCTTAAGGGAATTTTTGTTGTTAACAACAATTAGTTGTAAATTTATTTCTGATATTCTGTTGGGGTTTTCTATTGAAAATGAATTCGTGGGAACTCACAATCATTGAATATTTTGATGAAATAAGAAAAGGTGCTCCAGAAATCATTGTTAATTTGTTTCTTTATGATGTTATATTTTGTATAATTATTTTAGAAGAGTTTTTAGGGTATTTTTTTTTTATTAAGAACTTTATTAATACCTGTAGCATGTTTATATTATTTTCTGGGTATAAACCGCTATTGCTGGTTTATTCACCTAATTTAAAAATCGAATATTTATCAATATTAATATAGTTATTTTAGTTCTGGTTAAAATAAATTTATGGGTACCCACAATCATTATATTCTTGTAATTAACAAATGTTTTCAATATTTTTCAATATCTAAGAAGTATTGCTGGCATCTTTTTACATTTTATAACATTTATTTTTATGACTTTTATTTACTTTTGACTTTGACTTTTTTTGACTTTTTTTTTACTTTATAGTTAGGGTTTCTATTCAAAATTATTAAAAACTTGCAACAAAAAAATATTTAAAATATTTCCTCTATCCAAAAGCTATTGCTATACTTACTTCCATCTTATAACTTTTAATTTCTTGACTTCTTAATGCTAAATAAGGGCCACTGACATTTTCCAATTGCCCAGAATGGCCCAGTTATAGCAAACAACTTTCAAAAACCTCCCATTGTAATAGTTGCCACATAGCGTTGATTATTTAATCGCCAAACGGAGAGCAGAGGTAGCAGCAGCAGCAGCAAAAAAAAGTTATTACAAAATTGCAAAATCCTCTCTGTGGCAACCAAAAACAAAGCAACGAGCAGAAGAAGAAAAAAAATTAAAAGCGAGACGAAAATTTGAGAGCATTTACAAATCACGATTTAATTTCCACACGGCAACAACAAACCGAAAAGCGTTGAAATTGGCAACAAACAAATGAGCAACAATGGGTTGCGCCCCCCCCCCCCCCCCTGATGGGGCGGGGGAGGAGTGCGACTGAGACCAAACACTGAGCGTGAAAAAGACAAAAGACCGCGACGACCACGACAAACATCGATACGGGGGAGTGAAGGGGGAGGCAGCAACGGGAAGCTGAGGCAAATCTTGGGCCTCGAGCTCAACGTAACCAACAACAGTTGGCCGCTGGGGCAGCTTACATAACCCGAAAAAAAAAAAAACAACACACACAACAGAAAATAAATATAAAAAAACGGAGCTCCACTTACCAAACAAACATAATAAAAGTGACGTCGTCGTCGTCGTCGTCGTCGTCGCCGCTGCCGCAGTCAGCGCCGCGCATTTGACTTTGACATACTTTTCGACTTTGCAGATGATAACCAATATGGCCCAAAAGAGCGCCACAAAGCCCAAAGAGAAAGAAAACAAGCCCAGCTTGTGTCTCGTCACTCTTTTTCTTTTCTCTTTCGCCTTTCGCCTTTCTCTTGCTTCAACTCTCCTCGAAAGCCCAAAAAACTGTTGCTTGTGGCCTGCGTGGCATTGCGTAGCTCTTTCGGCCATCTCAGCCATCATCTCTCTCTCGCTCTCTTAACGGATTGCACAAGTCTTGGCTCACGCAATGCTTAAGCCATAGCCCCTGTCTGCCCGCCTGGGCGCCCCCTCGCTGGCTTACATGAGTTTATTCATATTTTTGGCAGCTTTGCATAAAAAAAGCCGGTTTCTTTGGATGTTTTTTGCTCTGTCCGCTTATCGAACAGCGTTTAGGGGCTGATTGGCGACTCTAACTGATTACATAAGTGAAAAAAGCGGACCGAAATAGCCCAGTGGTTGGGGGGAGGGGTATATGCACGAAAATAGATCTGGAGAATCTAATGGAAAGCACTTTGGGAAAATTTGATACATTTTTTTAAAGGGTTCTCTAATTTTACTTTTTATAACTTTTAATGTGGAAAATACATTTTGTGGTAAGAACTTTGGATAACTCTTGTATATGAAATATAGTGTTTTAATTTTGTAATAATTCATAAAATATAAGGAAATTAAAACCAGATTTTAATTAGGAGATTTTATATAACAATAAAAATTATGTTTCAATACTACAATCCGTTTAAAAATATTAAAATTTCTAAGTAGCAAGAATGCATTTTCAGTCTCAACACAAAAGATAAAGGAATTAATCGTGTTTTTATATTAAGTAGAAAATTTTAATATATACACTTTTGTATATATATTTCTGTAAATTACTAAGTAATCTCACATTTTATAGGCTAATATTTTTACCTTTTTAAAATAAGCATTATTTAAGGTGCTCTAAAAAAAGACACAAAGCTTTTTAAAATCCTGGAAAAATGTGTATAAAATACAATTTGTATAATGCACATTTAATTTTTTTAAGATGTTAAATACATTAAAACCATAGTTATATTTGAAATATCCTCATATGCCCCTCTATAAACAACATCTTTAAAACTTAAAGATTTAAGGGTCTCTAAAAAACTTAAAAATACAATATAAAATATTCCAAAATTTCCGCAATTTTCCTCAAGTATTTTCCCCAATTTTCACCAGTACACTTGCTGCCACCCCAAAAATGATTTTTAAGTGGATTATTGGCATACGCCAGGCCCACACCCTCTTCTTCAGCCACCTCATAATGCATTTTGATGGTTTTTGGTTTTCGGTTTCAACATTCTCCCCCTCCTCCTCCTCCCTGCTTTGGGCTTAGTTGTTTGGTAGTTTTTTCTTGACTCTCAGGTGGTCGGGTCAGCAGAGGGTCTATCTGGTCTCTGGGTTTTTTCCCGACGACCTGCCCTTCTGTCTGGGAAATCAATTAACTGCGCGTCAGAGGCGCGTGTGGCAACGGATGTGGGAACATGGCTGTGCGAGGATGGGGGGGTTCCGGTTGTGGCAGGGAATATGGGGACATGGATGTGCGTGGTGGGGAGAGACTGTGTCCAAACAGAACATTTATCAAGCGACATCGGGGAGAAGACAACATATGGCGGCGAATGCTTTTCGAGTCAACATATGGCGGAGACTGGGTGGGAGGAGGAGGAGAAGTGCCAGGAAAATGGGTGGTACCAAGGGTGGAGACATAAGCTCACTGAATCCCCCTAGTCTTATCACATGTTAAGCCTTTTATATTGGTCTACTAATTGTGTCCACTTCAAAGGAGAGGAACCGCGTTTAAAGAAGGGTTTTATACTTGTTTGCTATAGATTTGTAAATATTTATATTAATAATCTATATTAATTAAATAATATAAATAATCTATATTAATTAGGAACCTCGAAAGAAGTTTTAAAAGCCTTAAAATATTTATTTCAGAAAATAAAAGCCAACAATTTTTATAATTTCAAATTTTCCTACAAATATTCAGTCGATCTTTGCTTAAGTGTTTTGTAAATAAACAAATACCACTCTTTAATACTAATAATAACCTCAGGAAATAATAGAAAATAACCCTAGCTTAAATTATTTCTCAGTTATCTTAGTTATTTTAAGTTATTTAATCCTTAGTTTTATCTCCTGTTATAAAATAAATCATCTGCCCAAGTCCCTCCTTGTCATAAAAAGTAAATCCTCTCTTTTTTGTATTCTTTTCACCGCCTAAAACTACGTAATCAATGGGGCCATAAAAGAATTTATCATTTTCCTTTTTTCAAGTAACCATACAAGCCACTTATGTGCTCTACCAGCTTTGAAGTTGTCGGCCTTCCGTTTCGTATTTTTATAACATTTTTCTCGCCTTCGCGTTGCATAAGCCGCCTGACTTGGCGGCGAATACAAGACAATCAACAGAACCCACAATGAAAAGGCCTTAAAATAAATAAATATATATACAATACTTGTATATGGAAAAACTTCTTTATGTATTGCGCCCCACATAATGGGAAACTTCCGCAGCCAGAATGGCCCCCTCTCTCCCACCCTCTGTGGTCACCAGTTGACCTTCGGTTCGCTCAACTAGTTGTTGTTGTTATTATGGTTGCTCATTGAAGCGCTTGGAATTGCTGTGTTGGTTGGCGTTTCAGTTTAACAAATATTGTTTTTTGTGCGCCTCATCAAGTCTGGCATTACAAGAAACAAAACAGCGAAACAACGAAATATCGTTATATTTTCCGAATCGCAAAATATCGAAGGAATGTGTGTTTTGTCTTGCCTCAATGAAATTTCGCATTTGATTTTATTTGCGTGCTGGCGAATTTGTACAGCATTTTTTCGGGGTAAATCGGGTTTTTTTTGTTTTCTTTTGTTTTGCTCCACTTTGCCCGAAGGTTGCGCTTGGCTGAGCAAAAAAATAAAATAACGAAGGGGTTATATAAGTCTTGAAAATGAAGTTCACTTTACGGAATCTCTCATTCTCCCCGCTGCCTTACCTTGAATTTTATTTTTAAGTGAAGTTTATGTATGGTCGAGACAGTGAATTCAACCCTCTTCAGTTACCAAATATGACGCATACGCCCCGTTGTTCCAGTAATTCAAAAATTTGCGTCGCAATTTGAGAGAAATTTCCGAGTTCAATCACCCTTGAATTTATATTATAGTATATATATTTATTCTGTCTCTGCTTTTGCCAGATATTCTCACTTCATTTTCAATCTGCACGACCTTTTAGCTTGCCTCGCTAAATAATTGTGAGCAGCATCATCATCATCAACTCTTGGGGCGACCTTGGGCTCTGTCTGAACTTCGACATTTGTCGGGTTCTTTTTTGTTTTTCTGGACTTTTTTCCAGTGCCAAAAATTTATGCGACAACGCATAGCGATATTTCCCAGATGTAACCCGCGCAATGACAGCCACAAAAATCTTCACAGTCGGTTGATTTTCACCCAAAAAAAAGAAGAAGGGAAAACAAATGGAAAACAAGAGGAAACGCAGAAAACCAACGGCTAACAAAATTCCAGCAATATTTCCATGTTCTTGTTTTTTACAATGACATTTACCCGAGAATCTCCCACTACTATCCAATTGCCTTTAAACAAGCAATAAACTGTTTAACAAAAATATAAAACCCAACAAAGTAACTAAGAAAAGAGAGAAATAATACAATGCAAACGGGAATAATTTACACCACACTTGTGTGTCAGAAGGCCTCGTAAAAATGCACTATTATAATTATAATAAAAATAAAATCTAAAGTATAAACCGCTCATTACTCAGGCTGGCTGTCGCAGATTTAACGCCGAATTGCCAAAGGCAGAATGCAAAAATAATGCGACTGCGCTTCCTGAAAGTGAATAATTATTATGATATTTATATGTATTATATTCACAATTTCCGTCAACAGCATCAACATGGCCAAGTGAGCGTTCATTCATGAACACAATTAAAAAGGCGGATTCTGTGCAAGGCAATGCAAGACTACTCTTTGTGCCATTAATCTGTCTAGAAATTGTGCAATTTCTACAAATTTGATTCGAAATCAAAAGGGGGACGCGACTTCCACAAACAATTCCCTGGCACTTGAGTTTGCACTGAATCAAATCCCTGTTGAAAGACAGACAGAAATGATGCCGAGAGAGAAATGGAAATGAAAATAAATGGCGATGAAATCAAGGCGGAAATCCTTCAAGGAAGCAAAGTATTTGCCTTCAACGCAGGATATTTCCTTTCGCATTCAAATGAATTATGAGCGAAATTCTTTCCGCATTCAACTGCTGACAGAATTTGCTTAAATTCTCGTATTTATTTTCCCCTTTTACAACCAGAGCAGTAACTTTACGAGGATCGTAAACTTAACTCCGCACAATTAGCTTCATCTGCATAATGGCCATATTTTATGCAGGCTGAAAGGGAGTCCTCACATTTCTCTGCTCCGCTCCAGTTATCCCCCATCATAGACATCAAAAACGGTCAATTTCCCTACGGATTCGGCTTCAAGTGCTATGGATATGGGAGTGGGTTCAGGGTTGGGTATTGGGGTGTCGCATAAAGTTTGCCATCTTTTTTGCTGCTCGTTTATGGCCGCTCGTTTCCCGTCTCACTTGGCGCAGTTTTTATGGGCATTCATTTAGTATTTAGGTCAGTTTTTTTTGTGCCGCCGTCTATTTTCCTTTTACATAATAATTCAGTGGCCTGCGTTTAGTACATGTGTGCGCCTCAGCAATCAAGGCAGCTCTGGACACGCGGCGTATACGCAACGTATTTATTTTTAGCAAATTGTTTAACGACTTTAAAGCACAATTGAAATTTTATTCGGGAAGCAACCACACACATTCTATTTTATTATTGTAGGTTCATTTCTTTTATTGCATTTCACTTAAGAATAAATAAATCACATGATTCATCGCCTTTGTCTTTATATCTGTCATGTTTTGCTTTTTGTGCGGAAATCAAAATTCTTAGATTGCTGATTTTATTATGCAATCCATGCCAATGCCGTGTGTCAACCGCCAAAGATAATCCGCTGCTCTTCTCAATATTTAATGCAACTTTTAGTTGTTTTTTTTTTCTCTGTTTGTGGTGGTGGGTATTTTGCAAACGATTTTTAATGTACGTGACGAAATCTGATTTTGAGTGCCCACACACGCCAAAAATGCCGCACAGTGGCAAGAAAAAAATAGATGAATACAGAGAGGGAAAAATAAATAAGACCATAAATTATATTAAAGTCATTTTAAATAATTGCTCAAATTAAAGGAAAACATAAACTTGAGGGTAGAAAATATAAATGTAACATTTACTAGTTAAACCTTTTGATTTACCAACCCATTTCTGTCACATTTTTCTTCCTGTGTATTGCCAAAAACTATATAAACTGCACACACATATGAGCCGAGTCATATCTGAAGCCAAATGCAATTTATCAACAGTTGGGCTTAAATTGTCTGCAGCGTAACGGAAACTTGGCCCCGCGTGGAAAATGTTTTATATCTGTTAGATACATATATCCCACAAAAAAAAAGGGGGCGTTCGCAGAGCGTAAAATTCTCTAATAAGTGCAAATTGGTGCAAAAACAACAAAAGGCTACAAACGACAGTTTCCATCAGCGTTTGGTTTTGCATTTTAATTGAATTCGAATTCGAATTCGTTTTTTTTTCGCTCATTCGTTGCGGTTGCAAGTGGAAGTACGACTATCTGATGGATATAGATACGCTAGCGCACACACACGACCGTAGATCGAACGGGAAGTATGGCTGGTCACCGAGAACGTGGTGGCCGCCTTCAGGGTGATATAATGTAGAAATAAATATAATTAGTATGCAAAGTGCATATAGTTGTATGGCTCTGGAGACTGAGGGTAACCGAGAACGTAGCATATTGCATAATGAACAGACAGGGAAGCCTCATTTGAATGGGCGGAATAATATGCAACAAAGTTGAAAGTAATACTTTTTACGACATGTTGAATATAAATTTATTTAATTGAAACCTTTGTTGATTGACTCTAAACACTTGGAAGTCTATTTAGAATGTCGGAAAATAAGGAACTAAGTTTATTTCATATTTTATTGTAAAATTAGAAATAATAAGAGAGTTTTTACAATTTTTCTATTATATAATTGGTTAAGCAGATAGCAACTTTGTTGAACTTTAAGCACTTATAAAACATTGTTTCATAGTTCTGCTAGATATAACTTTCTTAAAGATATATTTTTCGGGTTTATCTTAGCAAAAAACTACCTAAAGCTTGACCCATTAGCAAGACAGATATTTTTAGAATAATATCAAACTATGAGCTAAATTCTTTATGTTTTAATCTTAATTTACAGCCCGGAAATCTTCAACTATTATTTAATTTTTGGTACAACAATTCTTAACCCATTTCTTAGTTTCACTTTAAGATATACCCATCTATCAAGGCATAAAAAACCAAAGAAAACACTAGGAAAAAAGAAAACTGCTTATCTTCTAAAAAAAAAACGAAGACAGTTCAAAAAGCGTTAAAGGAATAAACAGTTAAATAACATTCTGCCCGTTATCAGTGCCGTTATGTTTTGGCACCTCAATTCTCTCATTCACATAACTCGGTTGGTTAGGTTAGCCACAAATCCAAATCCCCATAGGCCTCTCTTATCTGGCAAACAAAAGGCCCCCCTATCAGTGGCATTTATTTTCGGAACTGGAACTCGACACGCAAAACAAAAACAATATAAATATAGGCTATAGTCGTAGCTAAGTAAACATGAAGAATTGACAAGCGTTTTACATAATCAAAGCGAGTAATTTTGGTTGTAAACACAATTGGAAGTAATTGTTTTCAACAAGTTATTAATAGAGAAAATACGGAAATGTGTGAAGAGGTGTGATGAAATATATTCAAGAAGATAAGTTGCATAATTGGGAGATATGATTTTGATAATATAATATGATTTAGAATATAACTTAGAAGCAGAATAAACAATAATTAAATAAAGGTAATTGAAAAACCTATAAGTTGTTGGGAGACATTGCAGAATAAAATGGATTTAAATTTAATTAGTTAAAAGCTAAAAAAAATAAACTAAATAAAGTAAAAAATAAAGCAAATATTTATTTTTTTGTAAAATGAATATGTATATTAATTGCAACAAGTAGAAATAAATTGATTTAAAGCAAAGTAAATTATGCAAAGTAATGTTGAGCATATCAATCAGTTAATTTATATTAATAAATTGAATAAAACCATTAAATAATATGTTTTACCATGAGCATTCACTAACAAAACCAAACAATATGTAAATTCCCATCTTTAAATTAATAAAATAAACTATTTTGCCGTAACTGGTTTTAAATATAAACCATTTAAAATAATAATCACAAGCTGCCCTATGAGGGAGATATTTATAATAAAATATTTATCTATATTAATTTATAATAATTTAATTTCCCTTATCTGAAGCCTTAACATCATTTTACATAATAAACATATATAAGTCCCAATCTGATATTACGAAAATTCTGCTAAAATGTAAATTTATACCTCTAAAAAAATAAGAAAAACCCAAGTGATGAGCTCTTTTTCTTTGCCCTGGACAACCCGCTGATATGTTTTTATTTTAGCTTTTCTTTTTGTCCATGTAATCATTTTTGCAACAATTTGTGTAACAATTGCAGCAGCAGCAAAAGCAACAACAACACAGCCAAGGCAATTACAACAACAACATTGGTAATAGGGCCTTCACACTCAGTTTGTTGTTGTTGTTGCCACCTATGTCGCCTTGTTGTTGCGCCTTTTATGTTGCGTAATGTTAGGCTACATAATCGCGTTTTCTGTGCTAACAGCAGCAGCTGCGCGCGTCTTTAAAAAAAAAGTATCCACGGCCTCTTTGGCCTTAACAGATTAAGAGTAAGGCAGCGTAAGAGAAACTGAAAGAGAGATGTGCTCTGTTCGTAACAGTGCTAAATGCTCTTAAATGCTTACAAGTTCTCTTAGCATGTTGCTTGGCAACATTGTCTACAAGTGGCCTACGTGACGTAGCGTGGGTGGTTTAGGGGCTGGCAAAGGGAGTGCATGACCTAGGCACTGCAATGACTTTGTGTTCTAGCTTACCTTGATTTTTTTTTCACTTTCGCCCTGCATTTGTCGATGGTCGAAGTTTATTTGCTGGCTGAGCATTAGTAAGCTGTTTTGTAGGCACTCTTTTTTGGGTTTTTTTGAGAATTTTTTAATCGCTTTGCGACGGAGTCAACCTGTTGAGGAAATAAAAATAAAGGGGTTACATTTTTGGGAATACAAGATAATTGATCTTTATGATAAGGAAAAAAATCACTTAAGCAAAACTAATATTTTATCAATATTTAAATTAAAGGTATTCTATACCTAAATGTTTATTTTCTTTTGTTTATTTGAAATCTCTATTAGAATTAGAGTTTTTTTAAATTATTTTGTGACTTATTCTGCTAGTTTCCTTATCGTTAATTAACCTTATCAGTCGCCATGTCGATGACTCACTGAAATTAGACGGAAAAATCGTAGTTTTCTTGTCTGTTCAAATCAAAGTATTTCTAAGAATTCATGAACTAAACAAAGTTTCTGTAGAAACAAGTAATACTTAGTGAATTTTCTAGGCATACCAGATAATAATAAAACTAAATATTTATCTACATTAACAAATAAAAGAAATAATTTATGCTGATTCTTGGTCATAGCTTATTTTGTAATTTGGGGTTCTTTAAACGTTTCTTATATAAAAATTCAAAAATACAACTATTCTTATACATTTTCTTACTTTTTTGTATCCCATAATATAAAATAAAACCCTGAAAATTGATTATACTGTACTCAAAGGGAAATGGGCGCCACTGCTAACGATCTCAGCTGTCAAAATCGGTGTCCGTCAGTCCCCATTGACGGACAAATTTGCCAAAGAAAAGTGTCTGAAAAGGGGGGAAAGACATGTAAGAGTCTAATTGTCGAATATTCGCGCGTGTTGAACATTTAGCAAATATTTCTACATACATTTATATATGCTGTTTGCACGTCTAGATCGTTACACTTAAAATATCTGTATCCGTATCTTTGTATCTCGTGCATCTGCAATATTGGCAGACGTAATTGCTTTGGCCGCACGCCGAGCACTTTTCCATGCCGCCCGTCCGAAATTCTGACAATTTAATTGGCCGGAAGCTGACATTTATGGGGGGATTCACTTGATTTACATACACAAATTAATTTTTGGACACTTAAAATTTTACTACAACGTTTGCTTTTTATATCCTTTCCAGCGCCAGCAAATTTCAAGAGTCTCTGCCTGCGTGCCGAAGTCTTGCTCAAACTGAACCACTATCAAAGTTCTCTAGCGGATATTGAGAATGCGCTGAGAACACGCTGCACTTCGCCCAAGGTAGGACTTGATTTAATATAATTTAAATTGTATATTTATGATAAATTATTTACTTTACAGGCCCACTATTTGAGGGCTCTGGCCTTGAGCGGCCTGGGTCGACTGGAGGAGGCTTTGTACAACGGTTTTTTGGCTATTTGCCTTGATAAGAATACAAATCTCAGCAACTCGGAAATATTTCAACATGATCTCGCCAAGGTATTAACGAAATATGTGCAATGTCTCTACTTAATGTAATTTAAAGCTGTCTAGACATCGTTAAAAATATGTTCAAAAAGGCGTAGTAAATTCGTAGACATCTGGCAGGGCAAAAAAACCTTTAAATTCAAGATATTAATATTTTTGCTACACTTACCAGAGTTTCGTGTTACTCAATTTGCATTAAAATTGGGCTAAAGAATCGCCTGAAATCAAAATATATATTTAAATTATTACCCAAAAATATACAATTTTACTACATTTAACTTACACAAATTTTCCAATTTCCCTTTTGTAGATTCTCCAACGTCTCCTGGCCCAAATGCCCAAAAATCGTTGCTCGGTCTCCGCTGCAGCCCATCCTGGTGTCCAGCCGCAGCACCGCAGCTACGCCAGCTCACGGCAGCCCTATCCCCTTCTGTGGGAGCAGGTGACGAGACGGAGGAAACAGCAGCACCATCACCATCATCATCACCTCCATCATCGTCATCATCATCATCATCACGTCCACCTGGACGATGTTGAGGATGAGTTCGGTGATTATGACAACTACATTATGGCCAGCGACGATATGGAGGATGAGGTAGAAGTGGAGGTGGATGGCAGTGAGCCGGGATCCCTGCATCTGGACGGCGATTTTTTGTTTCCCAGTGCTCTGGACTTTATGGATCACCATCGCCATCAGCGGCATGTCTTTGAGCAGAAACAATTCGATCTGCAGCCACGTCGCCATGCCAACCGCAAGCACTGCAAGCGAAAATGGTCCGCAGCCATGGGACCGCTGAGCGGTCGAGTTGTGCAGGAGGAGGAGGAGAATGTGCATCAGACTGAGGTGGTTGGAGGAGGAAGCCAGCGGTGCAGCCGCCTATTCACCGGTATTCTGGAGCGCACGCAGCAGGAGCTGCAGCGACTGAGAAGTGAGTAAACTGAAAAGAAAACAATGAGAATTTTCAACTAATGCAACCCCTTAATTTTTCTACTTACAGAACTGGACGAATCGGGTCCATCGCTGGCGGTGAGCGCGGTGGCCGGGCAACTGATCGATGCCAGCGACTTTGACTGCGTGGTGTGCTGCCGGACACTGTGGAAGCCGGTGGTCACCCCGTGCGGACACACGTACTGCCTGGTATGCTTGGATCGTTGCATGGATTACAACTCCCCGTGTCCATTGTGCATGTCACCACTTGTGGAATTCAATGTCAATGCCAGTGCCAGTGCCAGTGCCAGTCAGAATCAGAATCAGATCCACCTGCATCCGGGCTCATCCTCGCCAGTTCCTTTCGCGCTGGCCAAGCGGCCAGTGACGAAGTTCCTAGAAGCCGCAATGAAACGATTCATTCCAGACCACTACGAGGCGCGTTTTCGCCAGGAGATCGACCAGGAGCCCTCTGTTCCTGTATTCATCTGCACCACAGCCTTTCCGGCGGTTCCATGTCCGCTGTTCGTATGCGAGCCCCGCTACCGCCTGATGGTGCGGCGAGCCGTTGAGTCCGGCGACAAGACCTTTGGCATTGTGCAGCCGAATGGTGGCAAGTCGCGCTACTATGACGTGGGCACCATCCTCGACATTCGCGACTGCGTCCAGCTGGGCGACGGCTGCTCCATACTCAGCACCATTGGCTGCAAGCGCTTCAAGATTCTGGCGCGCAACGAGAAGGACGGCTATGAGACGGCCAAGGTGGAGTACATCTGCGACGAGCCCATTGCCGAGGAGCAGGTGAAGATCCTGGCCGGGATGCAGGGCGTGGTCTTGGCCAAGGCCAGCGGTTGGTTTGAGAGCCTCATTACGGAGCAGAAGCATGAGATCCTGCAGAGCTATGGCCAGATGCCGCCGCTGGAGCCCAACTGGGAGCTGATCAGCGATGGGCCGGCGTGGGCCTGGTGGGTCATTGCCCTGCTCCCACTGTCCCAGCAGCTAAAGGTGAGTAAATAGTAATTAGTTCGAGAAAATTCTTACTAAATTCCCTAATTAACCACTAACCAGGTGGACATCTTGGCCACAACCTCGCTGGAGAAGCGGCTGCGTGCCATCGACAAGACACTGGACTGGCTGCACGATCTCAGGCATCCGCAGCAGCCGACGCACCACCACCACCAGCAGGCGCCTCAGTCGCCGCAGCAGGCACACCACCACCTCGATCTCGACTGCGAGGAGCAGGAGACGGCCTCGTCCGGCGCCGATGAGTGCTGCCTGTTTGCGGAGAACGGATCCGAGCCGCACACGGATGAGGAGCTGCTGCTCTAGTAGATCCTCCTGAGATATTGTATGAGAGAGATAGATACACATTAGTTAGCATGTCGAAACTATATATATACATTTTGTAAATTCTGTGTCTAAGCCATTTCGTTTGTAATCGAACGTTACATGTTAATCCTAGGGGCCAAAACCGAAAGCGAGCAACTTTAGCAGAACCAAAATTATCACTAGATCAGCAACAACATAATCCTTAGCTCTAGCCGATAACCCTCTGTGTGTGTGTATGATGTATAGTGTAAAGTAAATTAGAGGAGAATATATATATTTAGAGACACGATCCCAGTGAAACAATCAAAAACCCATTTGCTTTTGGCTCAACCCCTGTCATTATGAAACCACAATCAAAACCCCAATAATAATTTCCCAGGATCAACAACAACCACATTCCACAAGGTCTTGAAAATATACGTTTGCCATAGCGAAAAAAAAGAAGCAAGGGAAGAAGGTAAACTCAACTTTAACAAGCAGAACAACTCATGGTTTCTACAAAACAACAAACAAATACACAAATTTTTGAACATGAAAACAATTTTAAAATTAAAAACCAAAATACCAATTGAAAGGCCAACAAACATACACTTAGTGAAAGTAAAGTCGGTTAGGAAAGAGCAAAGGAAACAGACTCTTACAAACTTTAACTTCTCTTCGTTTACTTTGTATAAAGCGGCTGGAACTCTAAGACAATCTGCAATATTTTTTTTGATATACCTAAACGAAACTAAAACTAAAACTAAAACAAAAACGAAAACTATAAACTCTATATACAAGAAATAAATAAGTAAAACTGAACTAGCGTCTAGATATGAAGAAAGTGATTAATAGGAGAACAAAAGTGTAAAGATTTTCAAATTGCCTTTCTGTTGATTAAACCAAAACACACACTTTCACTCTGCCCAACTCTCTATAACCACCCCCTACTCTCTCTCTTGATTATGCTAAGGCCAACTAATGATATGCTCACCTATATATATGTATACCTATATATACGATTCTATACGCTAAACGCTTGTTTCTGTATTCGTATCTGTATCTTCAGCCCGCATTCCTATTAAAGAGCTATAACTTTGATATAACTTTGAGAATCGTTAGCCACATTTGCCTCGTCTCTGATTTCTACTCTTACTGCTACCTCTAAGCCTCTCTCACGCCCATTTCGTTTATTCTTTCCAACAACACCACCCACCCCACCCCCCAAAGCTCTCCCTTGTAAGGCAAATCAATTTTAAAAACAACAATTTGCTTTATCAGTCGGCACATCCTTATCTTTGTAAATATCTTTTATCTGATAATCTTAGAGCTCTGTATGTATCTTCTACGTTAGCTATAGATCACGAATTTAATTTTCAGCTCAACACAAAATTATTGAATTAATCAAATCAAGAGTTTGTCAAGTAAATATATTTATATAATTTTATACAACTTATATATATATATACACACGTACACCTAAATTAAATCATTTACATTTAAGTTTAGCAACTAAACAAGTGAAACAAACACCCGAAAATCGACATCATTTTTTTTCGTGTCTACTTTATATGGATAAATTATTATGTAAATCTATATAAAACACAATATACACATATATATATATTTCAAATTTCTTAAAAATGCTTACGGTAAAATCAGCAAACATCTTTTCTCTGTGTTTTTTGTGCTAAACGATTTTTTACTGGTACTTCTTAATTTAATAATGATGTAAAATAAAGAGGAAAACAATTGAAATATAAAATAAATAAAAATGCATTCTTTTTTTCGATGTTACAGAGGAGAAATTTGGAAAAAGAAAAATTACGAAAAGTGAGATTGGAATATTATAATTCTCAACTAAAAAATACTTCAGTTTAAATTTTTGGCTTGATCCAAAAATACTTGCAACCACGGCATCTGTGAATAAATGCATATATCTATACATTGTGCGTTGCATAAACCGATAAAACTTTCAAATCAAATCGAGCAAAACTTGTAAATTGCAAATAGTGCGCTCGATTGTTACGTAAGCATCTGATAAATACCAAATTTCTAGTGCAAGCGGCGGTTCGCGATTTGGCAACTATGCAATAAGAATCGGAATTGATTAGTTGATATGCTGCCAGAGGAGTTAAGATACTGATAGCTGGGTTTTGGAATCCAGTTGTGGAATTCTTATGGAGCAGAGAGCATGGTTGTAGAAGGGCATTTCTCAGACATGTCTGGAGCTGAACTCTTTATACTTATGAAATATTCATAGCGGGAATTTGCGTCATTTGCGTACAGAAAAGTATAAATGAATGGGTGGAGCTACAGGAGCTATGGAACGACGACGAGCTAATTCCCTGGAAAAGCTAAGGAAAACTTAAATTCCCTATCAAGTATTACAGATATATCGGATATATTTGAAATATAAATATTCAGTGCTACACATTTTCATTAGACATTAATTATTTGTAATAGTTGTTTAATTATTGTCAGTTTAATTAATCACAAATAGATGCAGTTGGCCAATTTAAATAAATAAGAAATTAATTGTCTGGGGTTATTGAAAATATCCAGAGAATATCTCTGGTTATTGGTGCAATATTATCATTTTGCTATAAAATAAAATATGTCTTTTATTACAAAATGCAAATAGTGAAGCGTTGCTATCATAACTTATAATTAACTATAGATATATTTACAGTAAAGTTTGTAGAATTCTGTAATCGAGTAAAACAGTTAAATTCGATTGAAACCGAACCTTTTTATGTTCAAATTTATAAAAAACTTAAATTAAATAGGTCAAAATGCAAAGGGAAATGTTGACAAACAAATGCTAATGCTGCTAGGAACATATTGGTGCCTGAAGCCCAAGTGAATATGTTTCAGTTTATTGTTCCGAATTTGATCTCAGATTTTATGGTTTAAAGTTATAAATAATTTGCCAGTAGGAAAATATTACCTATTTCTTGTATATTTTTAGCCTCGAGTCTAAAAGAACAATTCAATTTCTTATAGGATATAGGCCAGTGCTAACAACAAAACTTTAAAATATATATTATATATTTTAAAATATTTAACAATACCATTTTCAGAGCATTTCTTGCATTATTTTTATTTAGAAAATCCACCCCCCCTGCTGAAAGCTACACATGTCAAGGGTTACCCTTAGGCCAGACCTTGAACTTAAATCGAAGCAAACCAAACCCCTTGACTCAGCCCCCTTGGCTGGCAGAAGAGAGACCGAGAGACCGAGACACCGAGAGACCCCTATATATCTGTAATCTCCAGACGAAATACCAGAATTGCACCCAGAGACACCCGGAATATCGGACAACAAACAGAAAGGTGGAAGACAACGGAAACTATAGAATAACATGATACTGCAAACGCTAGGAGAGGAACAAAAAATGAGCGAGCCTCGCTCGCCTATGGCGACCCTGTGTGTGTTGATAGTTTGATAGAGATAAAGACTCGACTCAGTCAGAACCGCGATCGGTGCAATTGAGTGGGTTCTGGGAGCAGCACACACACACACAGAACCCACTCCGAGTGCAGCAACATATTAAATAATAGCCGAGGGTCCGTTCCGAGCTCAATCAGTCGGTCAGGTAACGCTCGGAATGTTCACACATATCGCGTATACGCCCCGGCCGGCACATCCAAAGGCATCGGCATCGGCATCAAGGCAGTCTTGGCAATAGTCTCGCTCTCCCGGCGTCCCAGTATATTATCGCTGTGTCTGTGAGAACGCTTCTGGAGTCGAGTAGCGCTCGCATTTCGTTGCATTTCGCCTTTTTCCATTTTCGTTTATCCACGGGCCTTTTGCGAGCTTAGAAAATGCACTTCTCGTGCATTTATTCAGTTTGAGTCCAGCACGCGCAGCGTCGACGAGCCGCGGATCTCTCTCCCCTCGGGGTTCGCTTTATACGTATCTTTCGGTTTTCGAATTCCCTGCAGTAATTCTTTCATGTTACTTGTAAATACGCGATCTGTGGCAAAGTCGAGCCGTCTGTCGTCAAAAATACTGTGTCGCCCAGTGTAACTCGATCACAATTTACACGCATTCGACGAGGTCCGTGTTTTATCTTTTTGGTTCTGTTTCGGTTTTGATTTTGATTTGTTGTCTTTCCCGCCTTTGCACTTCCCCGGAATTTTTGAGTTGTTTTTTGCTGATATTGCCCTAAAACAATGGCATTTTTTTTACCTTTCGCTCACAATGAATTAAGACGTTTGCAAAAAACCAAAAATATTTTTTTATTTTTGTTATTGGAGCTCTGTTTCAATGTATATATGCATATGATTTGTGACCAACTGAGAAGCAGCAAGCCGGCGAAAAAGTAAAAATGAGCAAAGCAAAACGGAAAAAGTTATGTTATGTAACCTTTAAAAGCGATTTGCACACACGAGCAATAATAAAAGGCATAAATATATATATAAAATAGTTCTGAGTGAAATTAAGTGAAAAGTCAGAGAAACAAAAGTGGCCAAGCCGTCAAAGATGAATATGTGAATTGATCATGGGGCGTTCTTTACAAGCCAATCAATCGAAATAAAGTGATGTTTCCATAAAGTGTTCATTGAAGAGAGAATGTTTTGTGTGCGGAATAATAATCAAAATATTATATAAACCTCACTAAAAATCGACCATTAAAGTGCCAACAAGCTAAAATACAAAATACCTTAATTAATGTACCCACAAATTGCCCAAGTTAAGTGCCAGATCCAACAGCTAAGCTCAGCTGCGACTAAATTGTTAAGAGTGCTCCTTAAAAGTGAAGTGAAAATAAAAGAAAGAAAAGTGCAATGGAACAAACAACTGCAGTCGGTAGAAATCTATTACGAAAATGCCGAGCCAAAGGAGATAAGGCCAAGAAACCCGGTGACGGAGAGGGGAGAATTCTCGCTAAAAACTAAAGTGCATTCAACCAAAATTACAACAAATTATCTGTTAGAGAGACTTTTCCCCGACGACTTTCGGTTAGGCTTTTGGCTATATGCATGCGCCTGCGCAATACCTTAAATATATTATTATAAAGCGTACATTATAGTATATAGGAATAGGTATCAGTCTGTGCACTCTGTTTGCTGCACTCGTATTGTTGCATTTTTTCATTGTCAAAGTCGGCTTTTATACCTCATATACTATAAAATGGGTATATAGTGTTTGATTTTGATATTACCAGGTTGTTGAGCATGTAAACCTGATCGGATACAGTTTTGCTTTACATGTACCTCAGGTTATTGAGTAATTAACTAAAAATGAAACATTTAAATATTATATAGCGGAGTTGGTGCTAATTAATTTAGGGGCAGAAAGATTAATATATCAAAAACTAGTGGAGTTCTGTTTTATTTCTTTAATATCTACTAGTAACGTACTTATGGTTTAGATCAGCTTTAAAAAAACATATACACAAGCTTGAATTATTTTAATATTTTGCATCCATTTAGTTTTCCTAAAATTCTTTATTTAATATTAAATCAAAGATTTAAAAGGTTTTAGTTTTCCTTTGCTTCTAATAGAAAGAAAGCTGAAAACAGTTTTCAATTCAAATTGATTCCAGTTCCTCTTATTGATTTACCTTTCAAATATTTCAAATTCACGGTGTTTCACTCAAAATCTCACAAGTTGTTGCAACTTCGATTGAAGAATTTTCAGGAAAACAAAAAGTAGCCTAGGTATTTCCCCAGTCGCCAGACTTGACTTTTTTCCGTTGTTTTATTTTAATTTCTTGCTGTTGTATTTGTTTTTAATTTTTTTTTTTTTTGTTGTTGGCTGACAAGTCTCGAGTCTCGGATCTGGCGTCTTTTTGAATTTTTTTATTTTTTGAAACGTCATCGTCAGCGTTTGACTCGCCCGGTTATCAGAGTGTGAGTGTGCCAGTCCGTTTGTCTATGTGTGTGCGGGAGTGTGCCCAGGTGTGTGTTAGTGCGCGTGTGCATTTCGTGCGGTGGTGTGTGATCATGCGGTGTCCCGCACACACGCTCTCAGTAAAAGTTATTTCAATTGACAACCCACTAAAAAACTATAAACAGTGGCAAAAGCCTGAGGAGCTAGCGCTTCGATTCGAACTTCTTCGACACAAATTGGCATAAAGTGTGACACAATTACGAAATGTAATTAAACGACCTGGCAGTTTGCTGCACTTTCTAGGCGTTTTCGCTGCGTCTACTTCATTTTGGTTTTGAGCAAATAGCTGCTTGTTGATACGGTGAGATAAGCAACTGATTGAGAACTCATGTCGTCAGGAGTATTTTTCGTTTGCTTCTGTTGCCTCTTTTGCTTCTTTGCTTCTTTTTGCAAAAATTTAGCTAGTTGGAAACAAAGAAAGATAAGTTGAGGGAAGCTTTTGGCGGTAATTATTTAGTATGTCATTGAAGTGTTTCAGTGACTAAGTTTAGGTATAGATTCAGGTAAATCTTGCCATAAGGCGATTCCCAAGCAATTAAATGTATATCCATTTCCAGTTTGCTTCAAAAATTCCTCTTGAAATTAAATAAAATTACAATCAAGCCTCAGGGTTTTGTAAATCCCACTCTTGTTGCAAAGATAAATACTATTCAGACTTTTCAATTAAGAAGATTTTTTACCAGTGATTTCCTTAGCTTAGAACTTAGATTCCATTAAATATATGTTTAATAAACTCTAATAGTTATGATGAAAATGGCTTTCAAGATGATGTGTTGAACAGATGATGATATTGAGCAGGCGGTCTACTCATGATCAAGTGCTCATCTCAACGCTTGATTTATTATTAGATGGATTACCCATTTATGGCTACGCCATTCCCAGATCCGTTTTCCAAGCCCTTTCATTAACCCATTTGGAAATCCAAAAAAAATCCAACTCCCCCATTAAAGAACCGGTTAAATCGAGGGGCCTTTAACCCTATAAATCGTCCAGGCTGCTTAGAACTATACTTAGTTTAGGAATTTTAACTAGAAAAGAGAGTGAAAAAGGGGGAACGAACGCAAACAAAATAAATCAATGAACGGCAATTGGCAAAAGATATAAATAACAACAATAACAACAACAACAGAAAAAGTGAAAAATCGTGAAAAATTCAATTAAGTCAAGTTTAAAACAACACAAGCGAGAGTGAGACAAAAAATATTACAAGCTTTGCGGAACCAAGAGGAATGGGAGAAAAAGAAAACGAAAAGCTGTACAACGGGTCGTATGAGTATTAGGTATTATCACTCACACACGGACACTATGCTGTAATCGCAATGCAATTAGCATTGGCAAAAGCTCAAGTTCACTGACAAAGAAATCAAGAGACACACACTCACAGAGGGCGCAGAGAGAGTGAGAGAGAGGAAGACGCATCCAACTGTGTTTATGACATACCCACACATCCGCAGTATGCGATAATGTTTGTTTTTTTTTTTTGTTTTGTAACTGAGCGAAGCTTTACAAATGCAATCAAATGACGTTAGTTGCCCCGCCAGAGCGAGCCAGCAGCAGGCGTTAGAGAGTGCAAGTGAGCGGGACGGGGCGAGTGCTGGCAAATAGAGCGGGATATAGATATAGCGGCTATATCTCTTGGCGCTCCAAGCTCCACGCTCGTGAGTAGGTCAGTCAACGATCTTCGGGCCGGGTTAAGTAAACTTGCCATTGCTCTGCCCAGTGCACTCCAACCGGCTTTCTGTGCTTTGCATTTATTTATATGCTCACATGCATGTTTTTTCCAACTTCCGCATTGCAAATACTTATAAATATATGCCATAAATTCACAACCAACAACAACTATTCAATGCCAAAGGTTTAATCTGTTCGATTTTGAGGGGAGGGGGTGGAGGAGGGTGCTATCTGCAATAAATTATGGGTTGTATTCAAAATTTATATGTTTAGTTAGACTTGCATTTTTCGCGATCAACTAAAGAGGTAATCTATGTGGAAAAATAATATAATATTCCACTATGTATCAATTGGTTTATCTGTCTAATTATCTATCTTTAAGTTACTTGAAATTTTACATCAACTTTTGTTTTACTTTGCAAGTTATCTTATAATAAAAAGATATAAAATTTGTATTAAAAGTTTTCAGTTTAGATTTAGATTTAACAATGTAATATATGGTTTAAAGTGGTTTAATTAGAGTTTAATATATATTTTAAAAAAGACTTTAAAATCTGTAAACAGTTTTATTTAGAACGTATGGATTTTTCAAAAGCCAAAGCATAAAATTTAACTAATATGTATGTAAATAAATAAATTGAAAAAATTACATAAATAAAAAGATAACAATTTGAAATATTCAATGAAAATAAATTATATTTGTTGTCTTGCTTATTAAACATTGCATAAAGTTTTGCTTCGGAATATTTAATAAATTTTAGTTCAATAAAATAACAATAGCCAACTAAGGCTTAGTCGTAATACATTAATAGTTAATACAAATTATGAATGTATACAATTTAATAAAACAAATACTTAATACAATTTGCAAGTCTTTTTTAATAGCAGTAACATTCACCTTTCCAAAACTAGACTTTCAAGCATTAAACAAACTCAAGAGCAGTTAATACCAAATGATTTTGTTTACTTACTTAAATGCAAACAATTTAATATCTTAGAGATCACTCGTTAATTTGCATACAATTGAGCTATCTCAAGATATCAGAGTTCATGTAAATGTGACTTTGTTTTAGAAAGTGATTTATGGTTTAGAAACTCAAACTGAACAAGCTTTAGTCCATCAAGATCTTAACCTGGCATAATTGAATATTAGTAGCTTTCAATGTGATGGGGCTGATTTTCCTGAATTAACTTTAATAGCTTCTATGGAATACAAAGTTGAATGTCTGTGACCCAATAATTTCAAAGTTTGTAATTGAGTTAGGAAAATGGCAATTAGTCCGCATTCTCTGGGGTAAAACTAAACGCTTCAATAATAACACCTGACACCGTCTCTATATGTCTCTATTTGAACCCTTTTCCATGTTTTTTTTTGCACTCTGTGACAGACCAAACCGACCGCACTAATTGCAACACGAGCCATTAAGCCAGTCATTGGCAATTATCTGGCAACTTTTCAAGTTAACAAACGGTCTGGGTTCTGGGTTTGGGCCAACCAACAGCTACTTACGGTTAACCAGCAGCAACACTTGGTCCAGGGAGCAAGTTGGACGTCTACCTTTGATGTGTATTTAAAATACTTGCCCGTATACATGTGGGAAATTATGAGGCCCTCTGGTCAAACGGAGCTAAACGGATTAATTACAAATGCCCCGGCGCAGATGGAAAGCTGCTGTAATTTTAAGCAGCTTTGCACATTTTAATTAAACGCTGATTTTTCGTTCACTCACCCGGCTTTAGCTTTAAAATGGGTTCAACTCCAACGTCATTCCCGGATTCTGGGCATAAAGTTTTCCACCTCATTCCTTTGGAAAAATGCATTTAACTGGCTTGCACACACCCCTTTGACATTTGCTCAAAAGTTTTCAAGTTTTTGTTAGCCAAGAAATTGCTTTTCGCCCCGAAGCCCCTGAAATGTCGTCGCCGTCGTCAATTAACAGGGAATAAAATTTGCGGGTGTGAATGAAAATTAGTGGAAACAGCAGAAGCTGATTGAGATGTGAGTGGAAAGCAGCATTAAAACCAAATATTCTCACAGAATTATTATGCAATAGGCAAGCGAGCGGGCGAACGAGCGCGTGCATGACAGCTTATTTATAGCCGACAAAGGCCGGCTGCAGCCAGGCATTTGGTTACCAGCTGCTCCACACTCGTTCACTCACCCACTACCACTTCCACTCCCACTACCCGACCCGCCACAATCCTGCCCAGCACACCCACCGGCCGCCCACTCCAACCACCGACTGGTTGTTATGGCATTCGCTGAACGCATTTTGTAACATGACAAAATAGCGTAGCATACATTTCAGGGGTTGCAAATGTGCAACATTGATTGGCACGGCCAACTGGCAAATTGGCCACGGGGCCTCCGTCCGTGGTGCCTGCGCAGGCGCAGCTTACGGGATTACATAACCCTGCCAGGCACTCCTGGTCTCCGGGAAGGATGCTGCTCGAAGCAGGCAGCAGGCAAAGCCGAAACAGAACCACAACTGCACTTGTTGCTGACAGAGCGCGGCGTGAGACAACGATTTTCGAGAAACGCGTCGGGAAAAATAATCCAAAGAAATCCTCGAAATAAACTAAAATGAAACAAATAGTAATTGTGTTCTCCAAACCCTTTGCAGGCCTTCAAAATGTGGCATATTGAGCATATGGAAATCAATTGTTGCGTGAACATTACCTGAACTTTAACCGATAGACCCAGAAACATATGAACAAAACTATGTGAGCGAGTAAATCTATTTTCGTGGCAGTTGTGTGAGCAAGAGTCTTCAAAAAGAAGTCGAAAGTTTCAAGCTTTCTTCGGTTTTTCTTGTTCTTAATACTTTTTCTGGTGATTTTTGAAAAATTCGTGCGTTTTGAAGTGGATTATCTGACAGATACGAAAATGGACGACGAAAGCGATGACAAGGACGATACAAAAAGGTAAGTTCATTACACACTAAGCACCCATACACCTGAATCCCTTGGCTATTCATAAATAGATAGCACAAATCCGTGGACAGCCTGCCACTGACAGTTGACAAGAAGGTAGAATCGAAGAGGAGAATACGTGTATATGGCATTTGTGAAATTTTCCGCTAACCGAAGGTGGAATGTCCTCATTCTTTGTTTATTATTCTTCTCATGAATGACTGTGACTAAGACTAAGACACTGCTGCCGTCACAGTCTCTCTGGTGGTAGACCCCATACCTTTTCGGTAATTCACACCCCACGGCAAATCAATCAATGGAGTTCCAGTAGTTGTAACTCGATTCTTTGATTCGTTTATCCAGCGAACAACCTCAAATCAGTTGTAATCGGAGTGCGGATTCCATTTATGCGTGTGCATTAATTACATTTTCTAGTCATTACATAATAAACGAAGGTGTCCAGCAAATCCTTCTTGCCGCGTATCACTTGACAATTAATGTAACAATAAACCAAATTAAATGAGTATCCACAAAAATGGGAAAATTCTAATTCCAAGTAGGACTCCTCCGCGGTAGATTTGTGGCTAGACTTTTCGGAACAGCGCTATACTAGAAAACAATGTAGGTATTAAGTTATTTATGGATTTTAACATATAACATAACATATTTCACTTTCATTGCGGCGGTAATCGAATGAAAAGGCATACAAACATTCACTTGCACAGCTTGTAAACATGTTGTAATAATTGCGTGGGTTTTATTGCTTCATTAACCTTTAAATTAATTTCATTCTTGAATTGCTTAGAATACTTAAAGTAAAAAGAAAATCTGAATCTCTTAAGATTTTAAAGGAATAATAAATAAATGTCTGATATATTGCACAAACTGTAATAGAAGTTCGAATATAGTTTCAAACATATCTCAAACTAACTTAATAAAAAGAAATTTAATTATATTATCAAGAAGACTCCATTGAAACAATCTTCCAACTCACTGGCCGTCAATTGGCTCTGAAGGCACCGTGTAAATCCTTACATATCCATAACTGGCCGTGAACTAACGCACCATATTCCAAAAAACTGACAGTAACGATAATCCCGTTACTCCTTCAGTCCTAAGCCAGTTTTTCTGACATGCAAATGTCAATGCCAGAGCAGAAAAAGTTAACTCTAGCGCAGCAAATGTAAAGCGACAAAGGGCACACAAGCCCAACCCCCCTCCAGAGAACCGGGACAAATCAGGGCGGGTGATAGCATATGGGCATATGTGGCTAATCAACGCCAGACAATGCCTGAATGGGCCGGGCACACGTGGGTCACAAGCGTATCGCCTTGAGGGGTTGCAAAGTAAGAATATTATGAGATACTCACCTTTGTTCTGAATGTAAATTGTTGCTATTCGTAAATGCAACCGATTGATTATTGTTTAACTCGTAGTTTCCTTTGTAGAAAATCGCGCAACCTCAGCGAGAAGAAGCGGCGGGACCAATTTAACTCATTGGTTAACGACCTGAGCGCTCTTATATCGACCTCCAGCAGAAAGATGGACAAGTCCACGGTCCTCAAGTCCACGATAGCCTTCCTGAAGAACCACAATGGTGGGTTAAACAAGACTTGCCAATACTACGGATCAGTCTTAAACTTTTACCTATTTAGAGGCCACGGACCGCTCCAAGGTTTTCGAGATACAACAAGACTGGAAGCCCACGTTTCTGAGCAACGATGAATTCACCCATCTGATGCTCGAGTCCTTGGATGGCTTCATGATGGTCTTTAGCAGCATGGGTTCCATATTCTATGCCTCGGAAAGTATTACCTCTCAGCTGGGTTATCTGCCGGTAAGTTAGAACTTTATTACTAAAACTCTACTCTCTCTATTCAACTTTCTTAGTAAAACATTTTAACATTTATTGAATATTTACCTTCCTTGCAGCACGACCTGTACAGCATGACCATCTACGACCTGGCCTACGAGATGGACCACGAGGCGCTGCTGAATATCTTCATGAATCCCACACCAGTGATCGAGCCCCGGCAGACGGACATCGGTTCCAGCAACCAGATCACATTCTATACGCACCTGCGGCGCGGTGGGATGGAGAAGGTGGATTCCAATGCCTACGAGCTGGTCAAATTTGTGGGTTACTTTCGTAGGTAGCCGAGCAGCCATTCAAAGCCAACTTCTCTCATGCCCGTTCTTTGATCTCCATCCTATGTGCACACAGGTAACGATGCAAACACATCGGCGGGCTCCAGTTCTGATGGCTCCAACGGCGGCGGCGGTGGGAACGGGCTGCCAGCTGTCCTGCCGCGCATTTTCCAGCAGAATCCCAACGCCGAGGTGGACAAGAAGCTGGTTTTCGTGGGCACGGGCCGTGTCCAGAATCCCCAGTTGATCCGCGAGATGAGCATCATCGATCCAACCAGCAACGAGTTCACCTCGAAGCATAGCATGGAGTGGAAGTTCCTGTTTCTCGATCACCGGGCGCCGCCGATCATTGGCTACATGCCGTTCGAAGTGCTGGGCACCTCTGGTTACGATTACTATCACTTTGATGATCTGGACAGCATTGTGGCGTGCCACGAAGAGCGTAAGTTGCAAAATATTTCACAATTGGAATTTTCCTAGCAGCTGTGCGTGCTGCCAACCTTGCGCGAAATACAGGTGGGCAGCGCCGAACTGCAGTTAAGCAAATTTTGAGGAGCAAAGGAGAGGAAGGGGTCAATGTTTAGGAGATTAAAATAGTTTTATCGCACTAAACAATAAATAAATAACGTTTAAGGCAATAATTAGATTTGGCGGATTATTTTCATTACACCTGTTTGATTTGCTTTGTGGGGTTTACTGCGTAAAATTAAAAAAAAAGGTATTACACTTAAGTAGACAGTTTAGTTTACAATATAATTAGGAATATATTTATTTCCCTTTTGAATCCAATTTAGTTACAAAATAATGATCGTTATTTCCGTTTAACTCCCTTACTGCGCGCGCTTGATAGAAAAACGATCTGGCATCCCCGCCTGAAGCGCATTAAGTTGGCTGCAGTCAAAGAAAGTTTCTAAGAATGTCAAATGTTTAGCTTATTTAAGTTCCTAGTAACGTAATATGTTAATAAACCCAAGATTATAAAGAAATTGGTTGTTAAAAGGGTATTTCTTACACCTATTAGCTTAAAAGGTGGGTAAACTAATAGAATTTACAAGTCTTAATGATATGAAATAAAACTTGTGTTCCCATTCACCAACCTTCTTGTAACTCTAATTGTTTAATATTTCCATGCCCGCTTTATAGTGCGACAGACGGGCGAGGGCAAGTCCTGCTACTACCGATTCCTAACCAAGGGCCAGCAGTGGATCTGGCTGCAGACGGACTATTATGTGAGCTACCACCAGTTCAACTCCAAGCCGGACTACGTGGTCTGCACCCACAAGGTGGTCAGCTACGCGGAGGTCCTGAAGGACAGCCAGAAGGAGCGTACCAAATCCACCGGCAGCGGCAGCAGCCAAAACAATGGGAACAGCAGGGCCATGGCCTCCACGGCAAATAGCAGCAAATCCGCCTCCGCCACCACAACACTCCGGGACTTTGAGTTAAGCAACCAGAATTTGGACAGTGCGTTGCTGGGCAACAGCCTGGCCAATCTGGGCAGCGAGCCGACGGCCAACTCGCCCACCGTGGACTCGTCGCCCATGTGGTCGGCTTCTGCGGCTCAGACCTCCGGCTCCTGTCAAGTGAATCCCCTGAAAACATCACGACCTGCATCAAGCTACGGCAATATCAGTTCCACGGGGATCTCGCCAAAGCCGAAGCGAAAGTGTTACTTCTACACCAGCCGGGGAAATGAGTCGGATTCCACTTCCATTTCGGCGGACTCTGTCACCAGCAGGCAGTCCATGATGACGCACGTTAGTTCGGTGGGTATTTAGTATGAAATGTATTATTATAACTTATAACCTTTTTTTAATTATTTTAGCAAAGCCAACGACAGCGATCGCATCACCGGGAGCAGCATCACAGTCAGTCGCATCATAACCACCAGCAGCAGAGCCAGCAGCAGCAGCAGCAACATCAACACCAGCAGCAGTTGCAGCACCAACAGCTGCACCAGCAACTGCAGCATGGCGTGGGTCAGCCCAAAATGGTGCCCATTCTGCCGATTGCACCCGCCCAGCTGATGGCCAACAATGCGTGCCAGTTTCCTCAACCCGCCTACCCGATTGCCAGCCCCCAGTTGGTGGCGCCCACGTTCCTGGAGCCGCCGCAATATCTCACCGCCATACCCATGCAACCGGTGATTGCCCCATTTCCGGTGGCGCCAGTCCTATCGCCGCTGCCGGTGCAGGCACAGCAGGATCTGCTGCCCGACACCGTGGTGATGACGCCCACGCAAAGTCAGCTGCAGGATCAGCTGCAGCGCAAGCACGACGAACTGCAGAAGCTGATACTGCAGCAGCAGAACGAGCTGAGGATCGTCTCCGAGCAGCTGCTCCTGGCCCGCTACACATACCTGCAGCCAATGATGCCGGTGGGATTCGCGGCCACAAACATGGCGGCCACGGCCATGGGAAATATGGGTTCAGGAGGCGGTCAACGCGGGCTGAACTTCTCCGGCAGCAATGCGGTGCAGCCGCAGTTCAATCAGTATGGTTTCGCCCTGAACTCGGAGCAGATGCTGAACCAGCAGGATCAGCAGATGATGATGCAGCAGCAGCAGAACCTGCACACGCAGCATCAGCATAATTTGCAGCAGCAACATCAGAGTCAAACGCAATTGCAGCAACACCATCAGCAACAGCAGCAGCAGCAACAACAGCAGCAGCAGCAGCAGCAACATCAGCAGCAGCAGCAGCAAATTTTGCAGCATCAGAATGATATCTTGTCGCGCGAGGACATCGATGATATATTTCTCAATTTGTCACCCCTGCAATCTCTGGATTCTCAGTCCACACTCAATCAGCTCAATGCCGGCTGCAACAACAACAGCCAGAGGTACAACGGAGGCAACAGCGGTCAGAACAATGGCAGCCAGAACAACAACAACGGCAGTTCGAATCCCCCGCAGAACAACAACGAGGATTCCCTGTTGTCCTACATGCAAATGGCCACCGAATCGAGTCCCTCCCTCAACTTCCATATGGGCATCAGCGACGATGGCTCGGAGACGCAGAGCGAAGACAACAAAATGATGCACAGCTCCAGCAGCAATCAGATGCAGCAGCACCAGCAGCAAATGATGCAGCAGCACCAGCAGCAGCAGGCCAACAACTTCTTCAGTTCGAATCCCTTTCTCAGCAACAGTCAGAGTCAGAATCAAAACCAGTTGCCCAACGATCTGGAAATATTGCCCTACCAGATGTCCCAGGAGCAATCACAGAATCTGTTTAACTCGCCGCACACCGCCCCCGGCAGTAGTCAATAGCCGCCCGTGCAGGTCCTCAATGTATATAACTCTCTTTAGCTGTAGCCCCGCCGCGTATTATGCTAGATATTAATCAAGTTTGGCCTCTGGCTCTCTTTATCATCGACCCCTCCCCGTATCGGTGACCGAGAACTAGTTGTAGATCTCAACAGACTGAGTATTGTCCTAGCCCCCGATTTGTGTGTTGAATGTACATATATAGTAGCCCCGAGCCCCGAGTTCTCAAAAATATTGCGTTGTAAGTAGGGATTCAAATTCGTTGTAAGATTGTGTCTAGCTGTAGCAAGAGCCCATCGTTTCCGTAGGTTAGCCTTATCCAGTAAGTGCCATCGAGGCACAAACAGGGATCTCTGATACGTAATCGAACCTTAAAGCCTATTCTAAGTTATTGTAATTAAAAACAAAATGAGTTAAGCAAAGCTAATCCAATTCCATATTATTTCCAAGACTGGGCTTCGCCACTGAGGTCAAATACGATATTTATCAAGCGATTATAGTTTATTCTTGTACATAATTAAGATATATAATATATGGATATGCGTATGTGTTAATCCAAAACTCAGGTTGAGATTGCAACTGACATTTATTTTGCTGTGAGCATATTCCCATAAGTTCTCTTAAGGCCCGATCTTTTCCAACAGCCGAAATACCTTAGTTCAATCGTCCCCCCGCCCCGCTTCCCTTGTATTTTACTATTTTGCTGTTGGAAGAGCTCGTTCGAATATGTTCCGATCTTCAGCTGATAAAGAGCCAAATGCTTTAAACTTGGCAAACTGTAAATGAAAAGCAACTATCTTACACTCAACTACAACTACCTTAAAACTCTAGTTAACTCAGTGTTTAAGCTCTGTACATACCTATAGGGACAAGTCGGCAAGCACTTGCTTAAGCCTGTAAATAAGCGAACGAGGACGATAGTCTAGGATTTTTTTTGTACATAACTTGATGTTTTTATGTTTTATGCGAAACAAGCTCCTTTCCAAAAAACACACTGAACAAGCTAATCAATTCGAAAACATAACCGAACTAAACAGAGTTTTAATAAAGCAAACAAAAAATGTTACATAAGACGACTAATTTCATGGCATTTATTATTCAAATCAAACCTAACGATATATGCATACAGACAGGGAGTAATGTAGGAAGTCCGCTGGCTCAGACGCGCAGCTTGGTGATGGCGTTCTGCAGGATCTGGAATTCGGAGTTGATGTTGTTCATTAGATTCGAAATCTGGGGCTTCGAGTCGAGGACCTCAACGCTCTGAGTGTAGGCATTGTAGCGCACACCGAAAGGACGCGGAATCGAATTGGCAAATTTTCTGTGCAACAGAATAAAGTATTATAAAAACATTGTAAATTAACGATTTATAAGAATCTCCTTACATGGTCTTCTCCTTGGCACTTTCAAAGCTATCGGCCACATAGTAAAGGGGCTGGAACTGCGTAATCGGATACTTGGTGACGCCCGTGACCTCTGGCTCGAAGTCCTTCAGCTGGGGCTTCTCTGTCAAGCAGTATTCCAGTTCTCCATACGATGAGAGCAGGCCAGCTCCGTAGGCCTTCAGCTCACCCTCCTGACGGCACAGACCGTACTCAACTGTGAACCAAAAGATCTAAAAGTAGGAAATAAATATTGTAATATTAAATTCTAATTAAATGCTTAATTTGTAATCAAGTTTACCGTGGAAAGCTTCTCAATGTAATCATCTGGGGCTCCCAGAGAAGCCAATCCAATCTCCTGACTGAACTGGGCAAAGGCCGGATCAGCAAAGAGCGGCACATGTCCCATCAGCTCGTGGCAGACATCTGGCTCCGGAGTGTACATGGGCTTGCTGGGGTGACGAATGTACTGAGTGGAGTGGAAGACGCGGAAGGCCAGGCCAGCCAGGAAATCGCGAGAGCTAAGAAGTCCAGCCACAGGACGAAGGGTGAAGCCAGTACAATCTGCCAAACAAATTTGTTGAAAATAAAGAATAAAAGTGCGCAAGGATTTACAAATTACCCCTTAAAAAGTTGGATACATCCTCCAGCTGGGGAATATTATCCTCGCGGAAGCCGCAGTTGTCCACCAGCAGGGGAAAGACGTGATTGTACTCGCGACAGGCGTGCGTCTTGTACAACTTGGTCAGGTTCCTGAAGATAATGCCCCAGGTTTCAGTCTCCTCCTTGGTGTACGCCACATGTGGCAAGGGCTCTCCATGCTTGTAGTTGTAGGCAATGTCGGCGAAGTACTTGCGGCGTTTGCGGTACTCAGGATCGGTGAATCCCGGATGATCGGCGTCCAGTTCGGAGCCATAGCTCAAAATCTGATTGGCAAACCGATCCAAATCACGTATACGCCGTGGAAACCAGGGCACAGCAGTATCATTATCCTTGTAGTCGCGCGAAATGATATTGAAGTAGCTGCACTGCTCCTTCACATCCTCAATAGCCTTGCCCAGAGCCCCCGATTTGCCATCGGCCTCCACGAAAAATTCGTAGCCGGGAACACGCAGCGAGGAGCGGGACTCGATGTGCACTAGATTGATGTCGTGCTGCTTGAAGATGCCCAGAATATTGGCCAAGGCACCGCTGGACAGCGAGGAGTCCTTGGGCGAGAACAGCAGGCAGGTGTTCCTGGCCTCCTGAATGTCCACACCCTCGACTATATAAGCCGAGTCCTCAACGCGCGTTGGCTGAAAACAAAAATTTCGGGGGAAAAACTTTCCTTAGAGTGTGCAAATATTTACTTGTTTTGAAAAAAAAAACCAATTGCATCATAGGAAACCCATGTGAATGACCCGGCCTGAACCAACTATCAGGCAAAATTTTCTATTATAATGATTATCAACTGTTTTAGTTGTTCTAGGGTATTAAATATCAGCGAATCTTTATATGGGTTAACTGGGGCCAATCCTAATAAATTGGTAATAAACGAAGCCATAGATGACTAAACACACTGTAATTGTAGCACTTGCATAAGATTTACATCATTTGCATTGAGATGTATTGAAGGTTTAGGCCTGACCGCAAAGGCAATCAGTGCATATTGCCAAGGGCTTACCTTGAACTTGGTGTGATGTGTCTTGGGAGGTCTTCAAAGGTTGTAATTTGAGTATGCCAGGGATTTTAGTTAATGTGTTAATCAACTTTTGAAGGCATTCAGGTTGTTTTAATTGTTTAAATTATTAACTGGATTTTTTTATTATTGATTTGAATGTTATGCTTTAATAGTAGCCCGATTTTATGCCTTATTCTTCCCTATTTCTATTAATGCATTTTTTCTGTTACCAAAACAAATGTATAAAAATAGAAATAGTGCCGGTTTTTTTCTTATAAACTAGCTAAATCATGTCTTTTATTATACAAATAAAAAACGATTGTTTTTGTTTTGATGCAGAAAGAAATATTCCACTCAATCCAGCAAGAAAACACTTTGTATTCCGTTGAATATTCCTTTGTCTGTAAGTATCACGAACTAACCCAATTCCATGACAAGTCAATTCGATTATATAGATCCGCTTTCTCACTTAAATCGTTTTAATAAAATTATATATTTGCTTGTTGTTGATATATGTATATTCCTGTCAAGGTTAGCAAAAGTTCAGGTTGAGTGCACAAATAAATAAATAAATGTGTTATTGTTATTAATTTGATTGCTATTGGACAGTTCGCGGCGAGGACTACTTGCTGAGCCAACAAACCTTATCAAAGGAGACCTGACGCTGGTACATCTCACTAGATTCCGTCTCTGTGGTGTCTTCACTGGAAATAACGAACGATCCGCTCGCTCGGCACACGATTTAAAACTGATTTAAATTCAGAGTTAATCGCGCGCTTAAATAGACTTTTGCGCTAGGCCCCAGCCCCACAATCCAGCCCCCCAGTTTATGGCGGTTCCAAAACGAAAACGAAAACCGAACTCAACTGAAACCAGTAAATAATAATGCGGGCAATCGGGCGAGTGAATGATCTTGGAATGGCATCCACATGCGGTCCAATCTCGGCTCTAACTCTGCGGCTTCTGGGGTTATCAGTTGCCCGTGCGTCTCGATGGGCCTCAAATCTCATTCCATCTCATTACAGAAGCCGCCGTCTAGCCGATTAAATCTAAATATTGAAACATAGGTACAGTCCAGCTTCTGTAAGTCACTTCTATGGGGTTGTAACTTTAAATACAAGAAACTTCTTAATTAAATTTACAAATTCAAACGTTGCTGAGAGAAGATATAATAGATTGGGTTGGTATATATGAAAATTAAATAATATAACAATAAATTACTTCTCCTAACTTTCCTATCTATAGTTTCCTTTGAGAGTTATATATTATAATCTATATATAATAAATAAATATACTTTACCTTAATTTTAATTCAATTTTCCCCTAAACAACCTCTCTTATATTTCAGCTTCAGGAAGCTCGCCTGTTTCTTAAAAATATTATCAGCATTTCATGTTCATGGCTCTGCTGGGGTCCGCTTTGACAAAACATTATTTCAGCTAGTTTTAGATTCTTTGTTTTTGCAAAACAACTAAAAAAACTAAAAATTGAATAAACTTAACAGAGTGATTTTGTTATTTTTAATGACAGGTTCTTACCAAACGAGTTCAACGGCATTTCAGGGCAATTATTTCAGTAGTAAATAGCATCAAGTGGTGGGCCCGGCACGCTCTGCCTTTGTCGCTACGTATGCACATACGATCCACACCGATTTGATGGGAATTGAAAGCAGTATCAATCTTAAATCAATCAGTTCACTCACCTGCTCTCAGCCTACTGGGACATAAATCAATCATTTTAATTTAGTCAAGACTCTGGTCTAGTTCTAGTTGCTTTTTTCTGTGTGGATTGCATTGTTAATAATCATTGCTTTGTATTTTTGTTTGTGGAAAGCAATAATTGTTTTTGTTTATACTCTTAAGTTGAGGGGTTAGTGGTAGGGGCTTATGGCACGCCAACACTGATAAAAGAAAATTAAAAGCTGATGTAATATTACAAAAGTTTACAAGTGAAGACGACTTTCATGGTCAAAAATTGTGATAAACATAAGCATAATTAAGAACTATATATGTAAATAATAATAATATAAATAAATGTAGAAATAAATCTCTCTCTTAAATCCCTCTTATAATTTATAAACCATCTTCATTATTTTAAAAGTACATATTTATTTATTTAATTTAAGCATACAAAAGACGTACAAAAAATGTTTGTATAAATGTCGCATTAAATTTTCTAATCCATGTGATGAGAGTATATATCGTATATAGTTTAAACCGAAATTACTCTTTCGTATATAGTTACAGACTTTAGAAATTCGCATGGTGATGCCACAGCGAGGTGAGCTTGCCGCGTTTCAGGTGTTTCTGGGGACTCGATTGCGGGCGCACGTTCTTCAGAGTGCAGCCCACGGGCAGATTGACCTAGATATTCGGATATAGATATTATTATTAATAGATATTAATGCTATATAAGACGAAACCTTCGCTCGCTGGCTTGCATTACATGCGTAGCGCTGGCTGAGTTCGAGGAAAGTCACACTTACGGATTGGTCAGTCACCCGAACGGGCTCCTTATCGGGGCAAACGACATACACGCCCGACTCCAGGCCATCGAAGATCCGGAGCTGGGCAGGTGCAGAGCTGGACTCGGCCTCGGGCTCAAAGAGGAGCTCTGCCTGCGGCGGTGGAGGTGTGGGTTTTGCAGCTATTTAAGCGAAAGATTAAAATATATCTTAAAATTTAAGTTAAAGTTATAATACTTACATCTGACATGAATGAAGAAAATGCATCTGAGAGTCACACCGTCTGTGGTGGTGGCTTCATATTTGATGGTGTGATCTCCCGCCTTGAACAAGGCCCCGGGAAACTGAAGAAGGAAAACAAATATAGAATTTTCCATATATTTAAATACATTTTCGATATAACTCACATGTGACTTGTAGATTTTGAGTAATTTTCCATCGAATCGCGGCTCCTCCCACACCACAGATCGCAGGTTCTGGTGCTCCCTCAAGTGAACCTCAATCGAAGGCGGACAGTAATTGGTGGTATCCGAACCCAAGTCGATCCGTGAACTTTCAGTGGCCGCCGGAGCAGGTCCAATCAGCTTGGCAGATTTTTGGGAAAATGATTCAAGCCCAGAGAAGGGTGAAGAGGCCTGAGGAACTGACGAACTGAAACTGGGAAACTCTGTTTTTTCCAGTGAACTCTGGGATGAAAATCTGGGAAAGGGAACTGGCTGGGGATCTGAACTGAAGGAACTGATTGAGGGAAATCTAGCAGAGCTGCTGGAGGAGAACGTGGGAAATGGAGCCGGCCTGGGCAGCGGGGGAAATTGAGCTGAGGAAAAGCTAGGGGTGGCCGCCTTGACGGTGATCACTGTCTCACAGGATGCATGTAACCTGGTCTCCGGATCCGTCACTCTGAAGTGCACCTTATGCACTCCCGCTGGCAAATGACCCTCGAGTTTTCCTGCCCAGGCGGGGGAAGCCACCAATTGGCTTCGTTTCAGATTCGTTTGTGGCCTCTGCAAAGTCACATGCGTCTTCTGTTCGCCGCGATGCAGCAGGATCACCACATTCTCCGGACACTTGATCTGAGGCCTGGTTCTCTGCTGGACTTGGTGGACTCGCACGGGCGCCAGATTCTGCAGGGATTGCGATGGAGCCCAAGGGATCTGGCTGCCAAAAATGCTCCTGCTGCTGTCGAAGGGTTTGCAATCGAGATCGGAACCGAAAGCCCAGCCCTGCAGGACCATGCAGGAGGTGAGCATGGGTCCGGTGGCCACAAAACCGGGATTGCACTGCAGCTGGCAGATGTCTCCGAACCGGGATGGACCTTGAGTACAGCTGGCCGGGGAGATGATGCCATTGCGAGCGGGTCTTAGAGCGGGACAGATTCCTGGCGACTGAACGCTGTGCTGTTGGAAAGCTGCGAGAAGTAAACGGGTTAGCATTTTCACTCAAAGAACCCAAATGAAGAACGACTCACCAACGCATTTCGTCTCCGGACCCTCCCACACTCCTGTGGGTCCACAGCTCCTGATTTCCGGACCCTGGAGCATGTATCCCGGATTGCAGGTGATGCGGCAACGACTGTTGTAGAACAGCTTCTTCTTCTGGCGGTATCTGTTGCAGCGGGCCTTGCCATTGGGCGGAGCCTGGAATCGCGGGCACAGATCCCTGGGCTGCGTCTGGCCGAAGGTTGGTTCCGGTGTGCTTGAATCCAGGAAGCTTGGCAGCTTAGGGAAGGAGGGATACTGCGGCCTGGATATCTCCGGGAAGGAGGGGAACTTTGGACTCTCAGGTATCTCATTTGCCAGTTCGGTGAAGTCGGGATATTTGGGTTGCTTGGACTTCGGCTCGGGAAATTCGGGCAGAGCAGAGACTGCTGGAACCTCGGGAAGATCGGGGAACTTGGGGAATTCACAACGGAATCCTCCAACCTCGTTCACACACTTGCCAGCCTTGCAGCTCTTCTTGTCCTCGGCACACTCGTCGATATCCTGGCAATCCCTTTGCCTGGCATCCAAGCTATAGCCCGGCGGGCAGATGCACTTAAAGGAGCCCTCGCTGTTCTCACAGCGATGCGAGCAGCGGCCATTGTTCACCTGGCACTCGTCGATGTCCACACACTTGCCACTCGATCCCAGGATCCAGCCGAGACCACACTCGATGGGAGCACAGCCGTCGGAGGTCCTCTGGGTGCCCGGTGGACAACCGACCAGGGCGGGACGACAGCTGCGACCGTCCTCGTTGAGGATATAGCCCAGGGGACAGCCGCACTCGAAGGTGCCCTCCTTGTTGATGCACTCGTGGGTGCAGCCGCCGGACAGCAGTCCCGAGCACTCGTCCACATCCTGGCAGGTCTTGCCGTCCTTGGCCAACTCGTAGCCCCGCTCGCAGGCGCAGGCAAAGGTACCTAGAAGATTTATGCAGATGTCGCTACAGTTTCCATAGCTCTGGGAGCACTCGTCGATGTCCGAGCAGCCGAAGCCGTCGGCGGTCAGGTCGAAGCCCGACTCGCAGGCACAAGCGAAGCCCCCGGGTTGATTTAAGCAGAGCTGCGCGCAGCCGCCGTTGTTTTCGCCACACTCGTCGACGTCCTGGCAGGTGCGCATGTCCTCGGCGAGGGCAAAGCCCATGGGGCAGGCGCACTGGTAGCCACCGGGCTCATTTTGGCAAAAGTGCGAGCAATTGCCATTGGCCAGGGAGCACTCATCGATGTCCAAGCATGAGGGGGGCGATGATGGAGCCGCGGATGAAGTCGAGTCATGAGATGATGATGATGGTAATGAAGAGGTGTTTAGTGATGCGACTATGTGGTTATCCAGTCCCAGGGCATAGCCCGGCGGGCAGAGGCATGTGTACGAACCGTTGAGGTTCTCGCAAAGCATTTGCTCGCTGCAGCTGTGAGTTCCCCGCGAGCACTCGTCGATGTCGAAGCAGTAGCCACGGATGCCGTCCAGCTTGAGCAGCTCGTAGCCCGCGGCGCACACACACCCATACGAACCTGGCAGATTGCGGCACTCCTGCTGGCAGCCACCGTTCTTCACCTGGCACTCGTCCACGTCCTCGCAGCTCTTGCCATCGGAGCTCAGGCGGAAGCCCTCGCGACAGGAGCAGACGCCGCCGCGTGCCGTCAGACAGATCTGCTCGCAGCCGTTGTTGTTGACCTCGCAGCGATCCTCGGCCAGGCAGGTGAACTCCTCCACGAGGTTGAGACCCTCGGGACACAGGCACTGATAGCCGCCGGGGGTATTTTGACACTGGTGGCTGCACAGGTGCGACTCCTCCGCACACTCATCGATATCCTGGCAGCTGAAACCCTCACTGTTGTATCCGTTGGGACAAATGCAGCTGAAGCTAGTGTTGTTCTCGCTGGGCTGGCAGGTACCCGGCGAGCAGCGCTCGTGACCCTTCTGCGTGGAGCAGGGGGTCTCCAGCACCGAGCAGGAGTGCCCGTCCTCGGAGAGTTCATAGCCCTCGGGACACTTGCAGCGGTATTTGCCCTCTGGCAGATCCTCGCACTCGTGGGCGCAACGAGTGCGATTCAGCTGGGGGTTGTCCAGGTCCGCACAGCCATCCAGGGCACAGCTGTGAAGATCTTCGAGGAGATGGTAGCCGCCGGTGCAGTGGCAGCGGTAGGAACCAATTGTATTCTCGCACTTGTGCTGACAGTAATGCGGGTCGTCCGGGCCAATCACTTCGCACTCGTCGATGTCCTGGCATTCACTGCCATCGGCCGAGAGCTCGAAGCCGGAGTTGCAGCTTGGCTTGGGCGGTGCAATCTCGGTGGTTGTTTCCTTGACTAATTCCTCAGTGACTTCATTGGTGGGTTCCTCCTTGGTGGCTTCCTCCTTGGTCACCAGCGGCACCACACAGCGATAGGAACCTGGAAGGTTCTCGCAGCCAGCTTGGCAGTCTGAAGACAGCTCAGGATTGGCGCATTCATCAATATCTAGAAGCAATAAGCAGATATATAGTAAATGTTGATTTTATTCTGAAATTGTACATACCAACACAGTTCTTTCCTGTGTATAAATCTATCTCGTAGCCCGTCGGACAGTCGCAGTAGAACTTTCCAGGAAGATTGTGGCATATATCCGAGCAGCCACCATTCGACTCCTGGCACTCGTCGATATCTGGCAAGGAAATATGGAATTAAAGAGCTTTCCCCTAATTTGTAGGCTACTTGACCCACCAATACAGCTGGTATAATCGGTGAGATTCAGGGTGTAGCCCTGCCAGCAGTCACACTTGTAGACGGGCTCGTTCTCATCTGGATAGAGCAATCGCTTGCATACTTGCTCACAATTGGGGTTGTCCTCCCCGCAATCGGTACCCAAAAGGGTTGGGGCATAAGGGTCCTTCTTGGGTGCAATTTCCGCACTGGGCTGGGTTACTTCAACGGATGGGACTTCTGGTTCCGGGATTGGTTTTACTTCAGGTTCTTGGACTATGGTGTTTTCTGGCTCTTCGACTATTTTGTTTTCAGGGTCCTGAGAAGTAGGAATCTCGGTTTCCTGGAGTGTTTCGATTTCTTGGGGAATTTCGTTGTCTGCTTCTGGTTGTTTAGGCTCCGCAGATGTAGAATCTTCCAGCTCGTTCGTCGTTTGAAATTCAATGTTGGAAGGTGCCACTGGGCTGGTCTTATCCTCATTAATTTGAATAACAATTTGTGGCTCCGGTTTGACATCACCGGTCACCTCCAGCTTGGGTTCATCTGCAGTCGGAGTCGGCGATTCCACAGCGCCTTCCTTTACCGGTGGTGGCAATGGCGGCAATGGTGGTTCTTGCTCATTATCCTGCTCGTCATCTTCATTGTTTTCAACTGAATTGAGTTCATCATTGGGAATGGTCTCATATTCGTCGTACTCATCGAACTCAGACTCGCCATCACCATCACCCTCGCCCTCGCCATCGGTATATTCCGCCTGAGGAATGCAGGTGGGGATTTCCCCAACCCACTTCCGGCTGGAGCAGTACATGGCGGTGGCGTCGGCCGTCTCGAACTTGTAGTTTTCGTTGCAAGAAAAATAGGCCACCAGGAAGACCTTCTCGCCCCGCCGGCGACGCTCGAAGAGGGACACTCGACCGTGGATAATCTCCGGCGGCACAACCTTGGCCTCCACACAGCTCATGTCCAGAATGGCCGCCAGGGTCTTGGGTACATTGGGCTCTTCGGGAATTTTCATGATCTTTTCCCTTCGCTCAGAGCTCATAGCAGCTATGAAATGGGAAAAGGAAGGGAGTGTAATATTTTAAATAAAGTAAATAATGTTAAATTTTATTAAAGCCTAAAATTATGCAGGTAAAATATTATTAGAGGTCGTTATTTAAACCTTTTGATCTTTATTTTGGAATTTGTGAAGGAACAAGACAAGGGCAAGTCAATAAAACTTCAAATTGGTCTTTAAATTATTTATATAAAATAAGTAACTCTTTAACATAACTCATGGCTAAAAAACACAAAAGTATAGGTATATATTAAAAATCAATGTTCAAAAAAGACAGCTGTTGAAACTCAACTTATAAAAATTTCTACGAATCAAACAATATTATTGAAGTACTACTAATCATATCCCAAAGAAATTTCATAATCTCTGCTAATCTTTTGGTATTATTTACTTCACTTTCTTAACTTAAAGCTTTTTTCCAAAGTCCTCCATTATTTTAAGATCCCCTACAGCTGCTCGCAGCTCCTCCGATATCATAAAAAGAAACACTGAACAATCCTAGACACTCAGCTACTTAAGGGGAAACCCATAAAAACCAGCTGAATCAATCAGTTGAATCAGTGCCAAAAGACTTTTCATTGCCATGAAGATTTCTTCTCGTGTCTCCTCTAGTTTAATTTTTCATTTTGGGATTTTCTTTGGTTTGATTTACGATTGGTTTTTATGTTTCTTGTCTCTGTGAACGCCGGCCGGTAATTTGGTGAACTATATTTCGTTAAGGTAAATGGATGCCCCGTGTTCAGTCATGACTCATTTTATATAGCACAATTTTCATTCGAGAGAACGTGTCATTAGCTGTTAGGATAAATGGTTTTTATGACAGTTTTGTGGATATTTGTATGGTGATATAGATAAAGATGTGAACTAAGCAAGATTTTACTTTTTATGAATAAGAAAAAGCTGGATTATTTATTGAGCAAAAGATACAAAAATCGGTATAAGGGAAATTGTGTTTCTGATGAACAAGAAACTGCAGAATTTCAAACTTTGTATAACTTTATACTAATAAGATTGCTTTACAAAAGAAATTAAAAATAAAATTATGATGAATCTAACTGAATTATGTTGACTTTTCAGATTAAATCAAATGCAAATCATTTTTAATATAAAGTTTATATTTTATTTGAATAATTCTTTGACCATATTTTGACTTCTTTTTCTTTGTATATTTCCTTATTAAAGAGATTCGCCTGTATAAATGAATCCATTGGCTTCATTTTAATTTTCCAAACTCCTTCATAAGTGTGCCATAAATTTCCCTTTCCTCGATATCCACGAGATACTATAGAGCTTCGCCCACGCTTACCTGAAGCAAATGCAACGCATGTCAGCGTCCATAAAACATATTTCGCCGCCCACATTCTGCAGCCCTTTTCACGATCCTGTTGGAGCTGCTTCACACCTTTCCACACTCACTTCAGTTGACTTCTTCTGATTTCGAATTTTATAAATAAGAAGGCATTAATAAAAATTCACTTTTCTCGTTTCGTTTTCTTTTTTTTTTTTTAGTTGGTCTCCAACATATTTATGGGACAAGAACTATATATGTAAAGATATATAGAGGGGCAGAGCCATTAAGATTAAGGCGGCTTTATAAATAGCACATGTTCAGCACTTTTTACATATATCTATAGGCGATTTGTGGAAGTAAAGGGACTGTTTTACACCAAATCAAAGCACTCTCGGTAATTTGAATTCATTAAGCATGTAATAACTTTATTTAATTAAAGAAGTAATGTAGCAACTTTGATATATATGCATTTCCAAAAATTTAAGATAAAGAACTCGAATTGTTGTATTTAGAAAATAACGCACCGTTTCCGCCGAGAGCCAAGGCAAGACTGAGGAGCCAAAGAGATTTCAACTTTTCTCGAAGGGAACCCACGGATTTTCCGCGGTTCCAAAGATGTATATATAGGTTTTTGAGGCAGATATATGCTGATATTTCATTGCTATCATAAAGCAAATTAGTGTGAGAGCGCACAAGTGTCACCGCTTGGTTTTCGGGGGAGAAGGAAACTATTTTTACCCGGCGGTATTATCATTAGCATTGGGCCTCGAGAATTGATGAGCGGCTGCCACGAGGGGCTGCCTCCTCTGCTTTTGCATTGAACTTGATCGCTGTGATCCTTCAGCAAACTGTCAGATGTGTTTGTCCGGAAAATGATGATTATTAATATTACATGTAGCTGACATTCCAAACGCTCAATCATCACGAATCAAATGCGCCGCTGCAGTCGTTCGCCAAATTGTAAATTGTTTTTAATTAAACAAAATTAAATACAACACAAAGGCGCGTAGGTGTGTTACACTCGCCGCACTCTTCGACTTATTTGGCCAGTGGAACAAACATGTTTTTCTATATATATATATACCCGATCCATAATATAGCTCTAAGTAGCTCACCCGTTGTAGATGCTCGCTCCCAACTGGGCAAAGTTACTGCCCAGTCCCCGCGCTTTCCATCCCATCCCAGACTTTGCTGTGGTTCCCATTGTCCGGCAGACCTCGCCAGTTGATAGCCCACAATTTGATTGACAAATTGTTTTCGTTTTGTTTTTTTTTTTCTTTTTTGGCCCACAACAACTGCAAATGTTCTAAGGCTACCCGCACATAATTGACCCATTCGATTGAGTCGCGGATTGACAGGCAATTGTAAGCGACTTTAGTCGCCCCGTTCGTGGGAGTGTTAATTCAAATATTTAAATTCAATGTTTTTCGCCAATTAATGGGCTATTGGTTAGGCTAATTAAACAGCAGAAACTGAAACACATGACTTGAACTAGGAAATTCTACACAAATTCTATACAAAATCCCACTAAAATATTTTTTTTGGCATTTTAAAAACTGATTGAATTTTATGTATTTAAAAATAGTGTTATTACCAGCTTGATTCTCTTTCTTTTGTTTGTAATAAATACTGAATGAAATGTTCGTAGTAATTTTAAAGCGTTTTTAAACGCTTCCCACTGCCACTGCGCGTACGCGTTTAAAATCGCCTGTAAACCGCTAATGCGTTTTGAAACGCCAGCAAGTCGCTTTCGACGCTTCACAACGATTTGTGGGCGTGCGAATTCGCTCAACGCCAGCTACTTTGTATGGTCAGTCGATATATATATATATAGATTAGTTTTTTATATATTAAGTTACCAATATTTATCTAGATTAGTTTTTCCAGAGCCATTTCCAGGCGATTTCAATGCGTTTGCAGCTCGACACTTTCCTGTGTAGGTTTATGCTCAGAGCTGTTCTCGTTTATGGGTCCATTTACATTTTAACTTAACCTTAGATGGCAAATTGCGGAAATTGCTCAAGGGCGTGGCGATATAGCCAAGATATAGTATGTACATATATACTCATGCCTTTTGTTTTGTGTGTTTTGAGTCCGATTTATGTTGACATTTTCCTGGGCATTGTTCTTGGGACATCCGCTGGGGGAACGAGAGTGGAGGGGGAGTAACGACCAAATAAGATACGAGCAGCAAAATTAATTATTAATAAATTAAACTTTTATTTTATTTAACTAAACAAATGTTGCCTTGTTAATTACAAAAAGAGTCCAATTCTAGTCTTAGCATTATGAATCTCGGAAAGTCTCAGACTTGCTCATCGTCGGTCTGGTCGTGTGCATTAATTTGGTGGCTCGATTTTGCTCCAACAGAAGAGAACTAAAAACAAAACACGAAAGTGCGATCTGGGATACTCTTCTCATCCAGAACCCAGACCCCGAGGCGGGTTAGTTCTTGATGCTTAGATACGAGGGACCCACTTGGCGGACATAGACACTCCGCTCGTTGGTGAGGTACGGCGGACAGCGGACGGTAAGGATGCCGTCGGAGGAGAGCTCCGATCGCACATCATTGGGATAGTATCCTCGTGGCAGGACGAACCGCTTGACAATGTGGCGGCCCACGAAGGTGTCGCCGTCGCGGCGCTTCTCGTGCTTGGCCTCCACCACCACAGTGTCGCCGGTGGTCTTAACCGTGATCTCGTACGGCTTGAACAGGTGCACATCCACGTTGGCCTCGAAGCCGTCCTTGCCCACGATCACGCGGCTGAGATCGGGTGCGGATCCCACGCGGGACAGCGAGCGCTTCCAGTAGGGCAAATCCCAGTCGGCCAGGTCCCAGTCGCGCCACAAGCGACGACGGTAATCCCAGTAATCCCAATCGGTGTTGTTTGTAGCCGGCACCAGAGCCATTTCGGTCAGTTTCTGTGTATAATAATCCTCGGGGACAGGACGACGAACAGCAATGCTAGCCTCGCTTTACTTTTCACTTAACGCGTTCTCTGGGAGACGTCCACTCGCGATTTCTGCTCTGAGCAAATTAAACTTGCCACCGACAGTAGTTGTCGCTTTTATAGCCATTAGCTTCCCCCAGTGGGTTCAGCTCAGAGCTCAGAGCTCGGCACAGTCTCACATCAGCGCAGCTCGGCGAGATTCCAGTCTAGAACCAATGACACATGTGACGTAGTTCTAGCACGGCGAACAAACGAGGCTGTAATGTGTGGAAAATGAAAAGGGATTAAATAAGGTGAAAAAATCAAGATCCTACTTAGGAAAATGTATGATGAAAATGCTTAAGGAAAGGATTCCATAAAGCAACTACTTTTTCTCGGTTTCTTGAAAGGAGGAAATGTATGATAGCCTTGCTATAGACATTTAATTAAAGAGGAAATACATATAAATAATACATTTCTTATATAAATAATATAATTTATGTTCTATTTCAATATTTCGTTTTTTCTTTCACTGCAGCTGCTTTTACAGTCCCAGTCAAAGCTGGGCGATGTTTTCGATTGTTTATCTTCGAGCATTTGTTGTGTTTTTCTGCCATTTCTGCTGCGAAAGGGGGCTGTGAGCTGCTGTGGGTCGAAAACGTCTCTTTGGCCGTCAATGGCAATGCTTCGATCCGAGTTTTATTTCCTAGAGGGGCAGTGAAGTCTCTCTGATGCTGGGTGGGTTGCATCGTGGATTTGCTTCCGTAAAGGGGCAGAATTTGTAGAAGTTTTACCGAGTTAACAGTATCAGTGATTGAAAAAGAATACTCAAGGAAAGTGAAGTAAATTCCATCAAGTTTAAATTTATATTAGACTTATTTGGTGATTAAAAGTAATAATTCCGCAAACATTATTTAAATTATTAATATTTACTTCCTTACTATCAATCGAATCTTTGTCAGTTACTTACTAATATTTATCTTTTTACTGTCAATCTATTGTTTTATAAATATAATACCCCAATTATTATTATAAAAACTTAAGGATATATAATTTTTTACACAAAGCTTCAACCATTAATAATTCTCCTTTACTTATAAACATTTCTTTAAATATAATTAATTAATTATTCATAAAACAAGCCCGCTTAAAAGGCTTTTAAACGTTTCTTTTCACTTTCTTTTCGACTTCCGTAATTTCCAAAACTGACCTTCCTAATTTGGCTATAAATTCCCCCCAATCCCCCCTTCAAAAAAGCCAAACCATTCTCCCATATCGCCAACGCCTTAAAAAATCGGCATGCCAAAAAGTCAAGCTGAAAAGTTGAAAAGTTCGCGCAGCTTTTCGGTTTCAGCATTTTCAAACTTAATTACGCAGCATTTCCGCCCGCTCAAATATAAATGTATCTGTGGCTAAATTGAAAAAATCAAAACAACAAACACAAATACAAAAAAGACAAAAATAAAAACAGATACATTTCTTTGGCGGAAATCCGAACGGCGCATAATTCTTTTCACTTTTTGACCAAATTTGGCGCTGAGCAGTTCTCAATTAAAGCTGCTACAAGAGATAAATCAGCCATACATCTAACAGATGCGTAGATTGTAGATACACAATCTATAGATACACAGAGTACTCCCCGTGCCATGGTAGCCATGAGAAAAGGGCAATTTGTGAAATTTTCGGACGCTTTTTGCAGTGCAGATTAGCCCCGAAAAGCTACACAAACATGATTTCGTATGTGTATCGTCGATGTCGCGACATCCATAGAACATTTATGGTATGGCCCTGCCCCCCACCCCCCCCCCACCCCCCCCCCCCCCTCCTCTATAAACGTTATAAACCCGTGCCCATAACGAAACACAATCATCATCGCTGCGAATTGGCTCTGGGGTTGGCCCACCCCGTTTGTAATTGTAATTTGTCGTCCCAACCGTTGGTGTTGCAATGGATTTTGCGTGTATTTTATAATAATTATAACAAGCTTCGCAGCAATTTACTAGATGCCATTGTAGCTTGTAGTTGTATAAAGATATTTGTTGTTTACAAAGTTCAATGGGTTTGCTTAGTCAGTCTGGCAGAGACAGTCAATCGCATATTATTAGTAGCTTGATATTTCGATTTAGTTCAGAAATTTCAAGTAATTAAGATTTCATTGAAGTTAGTTACAGCCTGGTTGTGTCAAGAGAACAGCAAAAAATCAGCCAAATAGTTATAGAAAAACTTTTTTTATTTGTGATAGTATTTTTGAGTTCTTCCATAAATTATAGCCGCATCTCTCAGCACCCAAAAAATTCAGTTTTCATCTGTAAAAAGCCATCAACGAAATGAACATGGAGCATTATAAATTATAGCATGGATGTTTATATGCCTTGACACCTCTTTAAGGCCCTATCGCCTATTGGATCTTAAGAAAAAATAATACAAAATATAATTTATTTATGTCCGAGAACTAAATTTAACTTGATATAAAAAATAGAACAAGGAACAGAAATAGGTAGGTAATACCATGATTTTTCTTTTCTGTTTATGATATTTTAGAGCAAGAATTGCCCTAAAAAAATTATTAATATAAATCAAGAGTTTATTTATTAAATTGACCTAAAATATTCACATTTTTTAGCACAAAACAATGTTTTCAATTATAATGAAATGGTTTTATAATAAATTGAAGCATTTCTGGTAAATAATTACATTTATTTATATATATTTTTAACGGCGTATATTTTGTTTTTATTTATATGTATGAAGGGTTGCATTAACTGATTCTTCTCGGTGTAACAAAATAAGCCCAAGTGGCCAAGTGTAACGCTAGAGAGCATTTCTCGTTTGGAAATCAATCGAGGTGCCGCAGCTGGCGCAACGACAATACATTTGCAATTAAAGCTAAACAAAGCAATCAACTAATTTGTTTGATTTTATGGCAAAATCAAATGAAAATCAGAATCAATTCCCCCGGGGGTGTGGGTTGTGCACAACTTTCTTTGGTTGCCCCCTGTGTGCGGGGCATTATCTAAGCGATTGCTTTCTATAATCGTAGATCTCATTAGCATAGCCGTATCCCCTCGCCCGCATCTCGCACCCACATCCACATCCACACCCACAGCCACCCAATCCCCAAGGGATATCATCCCAACCCCCCACCCTCTCTCGTACATAGTTTATGGCCACAAATGTTTCGTTAGCTTGCCACAACACGGAAAAGAAAATTTGTCATTCGCTGGTATGGCAGTCTGCCAGCGAGGAATTCACCTCAGAAAACAGCCTGGACCATTTGTTTGATTAGCGCAACAGTTTGCTCTGCCCAATTTTATTGGTACCGACACCTCCGCAGTAAAACGAAACAAGCCCATCCGATTTTACCTAAATCATAATTTATATTTTCATAGAATAAAAAAAAACAAAAGAGAGCAGCGGAAATCTTATGAAATGTCTGGCCTGTCGTAAACCACCTGAAATGTGTGGGTTCTAATGGGTCAAATGTTCTTTAAGAAATATGTTTGGATTCTCCTTAGCAAATGCAAAAAAAGTTAATCAAAGATATAAGAGGGGATTAGCAAAGCTAAAACTAAACTAAGTTAAATCGGGTTTAAAAGTATGCAATAATATCAGATTAATTATGAAGAATATGATTGATTTTAGCTTGAAAAACTAAGATGAAGAGACTAATTTGTCCTTACAAATTAGCACGTTTCTCTTTAGTTAAAAATTTTCATTTCTTTCCCAAGAAAATACCATTTATTAAATGTTATAATTCAACAATTGGCTTTACACATTCAGCATTCAAATACCGAAAATATTTTAAGAGCCCCAAAGTATTCATTTGTTTCTTAGAAAACCAAGAAATATATTTATTCTCATCAAAACCAAGAGTAAAATACATCTGTAAGACAATGAAATAATTTCCCACAGCTGCCTAAAAGTATGCAACAAAACATTTACTCGTCGACCGTGGCGTATGCGTAATATCAGCAGCTACAAATTGACCGGTAAAATGGCAAACAAATTAAGTTTAAGAAATCAATAAGCCGTACCGCTCACGTGGCAAATGAAGTCGGGCCGGGCGGTGAAGTCGAGTGTAACAATAAATGGCCACCAAGACACTAAACATTCAGCCGCAAAAGGGCAACAAGGTGCAAGAGCCGGTGCAAGTGACCTGGGCCAACATGCCACTGCAATGCGACGCCGGCCAAGGGAGAGCGGGGAAAACTCAGCAGAGGAGCAACGAAAGCAAAAGTTCAAGAAAAAGACAGGACAGCGCGGAGCCAGTAGGACCGTAATTGGCCATGCGAAGTGAACACTGCTACGTAGTTCGTAGGTTCCAGCCAGCAGTTGTCCCAAAGAATGAGCTCCCAAAAGGCAGCCACAATAATAGTTGCCGCAACAGCACCAACAGACTGGCAAAGTTTTTCGCAAAGAAAACTTGGAAGCGACCTAGGAAGGGAGCCCAAGTCGAACCAGAGATACTCTTGGGGGGAGGGAGAATTTAAGGACATATCAAGATAGGGAGGAAGGTTTTTAAATTTTCTCTAAAGATTTGTTAAATTCTTGTTTTTAGGAAAAACATTTATTACAAAATTCAATTTACTTGTAAAAGGATTAGATTCTTGCCAGCTTAAAATGAAACCAGATAAATTTAAATGTATTTTGTAGATACATGTCACATTCAATGTCGCGATTGCTACTTTATTAGTCTTTTTAATAAAGTTCATTCAGATGGAAAATGAGTTTTAAAAAAATTTTAAATAAAATCGTATCACAATGCATTAAGTAAGACATGTGGAAAACCATAAATCCCATAACAGGAAACACACCTGGAAATGTAATAAACCATGAAAACTGTTTATATTAATCAAAATTAAAAAAAAATATTATTTAAACAAAGAATATTGTTAACAAATAAAAAATAACAACACAAGCAGTTTATAAAATCTATATAGCTGAAATGTAAGTTGAAAGTTGTCCATTATAGTCTTAACTTACATTAACAAGAATGTATCTCATTACTGAAGTATTTACCTAAATAAATACTTTTAAATATATGTCCATTATAGTCTTAACAAGAATGTTACTCATTACTTAAATATTTACCCAACTAAATACTTTAAAATATTTCAAATAAATAAAATATATCTCTCGGTGTATAGGTATAATTGAATTCATTTGATTACTGAATTCCCCACAATAAATATATATTTGTTTTATTTTAAAATCACCCACCCTCCATGACTCGTTCGCTCTGAGATAGTTATCATGCCCCGAGGCAACCTTCAGCGGAATCCAGAACTGCAACAACATTTCCCCAACTTGTCCATTATGCCCGCCAGTCACGCCCACCGAAGGCGAATGCGAGGACCCGCCCCCTTCAGTGGCCGCCGTCGGTGCACTTGTTTGCATACGAATGAAGGATTTATTTATAGGCAGGACTTCAAAGATCGGGGCGGTGGAAATGGGGTCGAGCAAACAACGCCTGTGCCGGCCTATTATTCTATTTCTGTTGGGTGCTATTGAACCCAATATGTAGTTGTGATGGCTAAACAAATGGCCAAACACTGAAATGGAAAGTAGACATAAGGGCAGGGCACCACCTCCATCTCCACCTCGGCCACTGCAGTTAATTTGAAATTCCATGAGGAGCCCAATGACGACACATCCTTGGGCGAGATGCGCACAGCTTAAGGACACTACTTGGCCTTATGAGTCACCCCAAAGGTCAGCGTTTAAAACATGTACAAAAACTCACATACTTGCTCTTGAACATTTGTAAATGCCTTCGGACAGTTTTGAGTGTCAGTTTTCTTTTCCTTTTTGTTTTTTTTTTCTTTGTGCCAAGACAGTAAAATTAATGCTAGTGACAACATTTGTGTGGAGGACGCACAAATGACCTTGCACGTTGGTCTGTCAGGGCCAGGAAGGAGCCAGGAGCTGTCTTCGCTTTGTAAACGGATATTTATGGTGTGTCAGAAGAACAGAAAATGTATCTAAAAGATATGTATCAAAGAAGAGTTCTTTTTAAATTAATTTAGAACTGTCAGATTTGATATGTTCTTAAGAGTACAAAGACTTAAAACTAGCAATTAAATATTATTTATCCTTAAGCCCTAATCTCTTGCTATTTAAAATCAAAAACACTTTTGTCATTTTTCCATATGTATTTATTGAATCTCAAGTTGAATACGATTTAGCTGAAATCTATTGTATTGGAATGATATGCTTTGAGTGCTCTGTTCGTTGATAAAGTATGTAGTTACGAGAGGTTTCTTGCGCCATGATGATGGTGTTCTGAGGAACGTCTAAATTACCTTGAATACATATATATGCATATATCTCGATATTGGATGAGTGATGCCCGGAATATGGGCCTATGTTAAAATGCTTTTTCCATCTAGATAAAAGTGGTTCAAGAGCTACTGGCAAAACTCGTTAGTCCAAACTACAGCTAAGTAATTCTTGTTAACAATTTTCATTGTGGCATATTTGTGGGGTTTTCTTTTGGTTTGGAGCTCTTAAGAGTATTACATTTATCCGAGAGATATGACGCAGACCTTGACCTTTTTGAATTTTATATTTTTCGTCGAGTGGTAAAGCTATGAGTTTTTGCGATACACTTGTATACATTCTGCGTATTTATTTAATGTCGATTCTAAACTCTGAAGGGTGCAAACAGTGTGGCTACACATATAGTATACATCATATATATATATATAAAATGTTCTCTGTAAGGGCTAAACTTGTTCTTGATTAGTTGTAAATACTTTTGAAATATTTAACATGCCTTCGGGTTGGTTTTGTTTTCTTTGTGTTTTTAACATTTAGAATACATTTAGAACACGCAAATATTTGTTGTCGAGGAGAATATGTGACTACAAAACTATAAATATATATTTATTCTGATATATCTGTGTTCCAGCTGTGTTTATCAATACTCAAGCCCCAACAATGTTTTCCATTTGCAATTCTCCTGCAAATCTGTTTCTGTTTCAGTTTGTGTGTTTTTTTCTTTGCCTTTTCACTAATTCGAAATTGGGACCAAGGTCTTCTGTGTGTTTGTCCTTAGCCGTAGTTCGCTATTGACTTGTTTACAGTCCCCCGAAAAAAGGAAATTGAAAACATGTTTCACTTTTCATAGGGCCCGCCGCCGCCCCCGCTTCTCTGGCCCAAACACTTGCCGACATTGCGGAAAAGTTCCGCCAGCTTTCCTGCTACATTTTTCCTTTTTTTGTTCAACATTTTTCAGTTAGCTGGGCTTTTAGTACAGGAAAAAATAGGGGAAAATACAACTTTTCCGTGTTTGTGTGAAAATGAAACATTGGCATTGCTTTGGTATTGCTGTGTATAGACATAGTGTGTGTGGGTGTGTGTCAGAAGACCTATTGAATTAGCCCGCAATTTATTTGGCTTAAAACAGCTAACAGCTTGTATAAAATTGTGAAGAGTTTCCAGCTGAACCAATACCTTCTGTAGACCATTTTCAAAAGTTGTGTAAGTGTAACATAAAAATAGTGTGTACAATAGTTTGTCAAAAACAATTTCCCTGAAAGATTTGTATTTCCTTTAAAGCTGCTTAACACGAAGGAACCTTTTTTTATCATGAAATTATATATTATTCAAGAGTTTCTCTGGTTAAATTCAACATCCCCTTTCAAAGAATTACAAATAGTAACATGGAATCATAACTATAGCGCTTCAAAGGTCTTAGTTCAACTCGATTCTCCCTTTCTCCATCTGCAAATTGGTTACTTGATTTAATCAAACATTCCCAGTATTAATATAATATCCATATATAAGTTATATCTTTTGCTTGGTATCAAAAAATTGTATAAAAAACGTTTGCTTAACAAATTCTTGGTTTCTTTCTTGATTTCTTTTTTTTTGTAGTATAAATCTGGCTTTAAAAATTGTGTGTGTTTGGGTTGCAAAAATTTATCGGTGTTGGCTTAATAGTTGTTCTTGTTTGGTTTACTTGTTTTTTTTTTACATTATTAATACACGTAATTGTTCTTGGAAATATTATTCGTAGCTTGAAGCTTCAATTTGCTTTTGGCCTGTAGTTGCTTGCAATTTCTGGTTAAGTTTGCACTGGGAAAATGTATTCTTTTAAACGGATTCTGAAGGGAATATTATGTAGGAATGGTTTTATAAAAGAATTTACAGAATCAATTTAATTCTTGAAATAATCTTCGTCAAACGAAACCTTTAAAATATAAACCTCATAAAAAAATTAAATACATGAACCAAAACATTTCCTTCCAGTGCAAATCCAAGTCCCTATCCCGATAAAATCCCTTTAATAAATTCCTTTATTTTCTATATTCAAGCCAAGGTATATCCCAAAAGGTTAATCCAATTCAAAAAACACCCAAAGCGTATTCCCCCCTTTGGTTTAGGCCACCTCTGGACAGGATTCGGAGCCGGACAAGTGGGCCTAGTAGGCGATACGGCCCAGACGCGTGGCTGGCAGCGACGTGGGCTCCGAGCTGGGCAGCTCCCCGCAGCGCTGCAGCCAGCTCCAGGCCTGGCCACACACGACGCCGACTCCGGCCAACATTCAGAAGCAGTTGCTGCGCCGCTTCGATGTCGCCGTCTCCGTGTCCATGCTGGTCACGGCCCCGCTGGTGGCCGTGGAGCTGAGCGTGGAAGTTCTGGCTGACATCGCTGCTGCCGGCAGCAGCCGGGCCGTGTTCTATGTCTTCTTCAGCTGCTGGCCCGCCCCGGAGGAGCTCTTGGGGGTGCGCGACTTCTTCACCAGGAAGCAGGTGAGGAACTCTATGGGCGAGGGTATCTTCTGCAGGCTCTCCTCGGAGCTGGAGCTGGACTTGTGGCTCTCGGAGCGCAGATTGCTGCACTTGACCCGGCCACTGGCCCCCGGTCCGGTCTCCAAGGCGTGACGATAGTAGTTCTTGCAGCACTTCTTCGACAGATTGTACATGCGAACGGTGCGATCGATGTTCTCGTCATCCTCCTCCTCGCCGGACTTGAGATTCAGGCCCAGGCCGCCCACGCCCACGTCGTGCGAATGGGAGTTGACCATGCCCAGGCCCTTGCGAGTGGTGGCAGTGGCAGTGGCATTCGAAGACTGAACCTCGGGCATCTGCATCTGTTGGGTCTCCTGCGGATGCGGGTGCTGATGCGAGTGCTGATGCTGACGCAGCTCCTGAGGTAAAACCTGCTCCTCCGGCAGCTGCTGCTGCTGCTCCTCCGCCTGCTCCTCCTCCTCCAGGTTGTTCTGGGAGTCATCGTAGAACTTGTAGCTACGGTAGCGGGTGTGCCGGCCCGTTGCCTGGGACCAGTCCCGACCCGTCCAGTCCGTGCTGGCCGGCAGGGACAGCTGGATGGTCGGGGTGCGATAGTACTGGCGGTGCGGATGGAAGCCCAGGCCGAAGTCGTCCATGTAGGACTGCGAATGGATGTTGTCCAGCTCGTCGGCGACGCTCAGGAGGAAGGGTAGCGTCGACATGGTTGCCTGCTTGTCGGTTGTCAAGTTTTTCCAGCACCAGCAGCACTCTCCGCTCCGCGTGAGTGTTTGTGTTTGTTTTGTCCACCAAAAATGTAGGTATCTATGCTAGGACTGGGGGATTAATCTCCCCTCTCCGGAAAAAAAGGACTGCTGCTGCACTTGTTTGCTTATTTACTTTTCTCTCTATTTCTATATTTCTTCTACTTTCTCCACTTTTGCAAATTTTCCTGGCGATTTTTCACTCCGGCCAACACGACTGCACGGACTCGAAACTGAAACAGAACTGAGGGAAAATGCAATTTCCCAACTGGCACACGACGTCGCACTTATGTTCATTATGATGACGATGATGATGTGGGGAAACTCCTTCGTGAGAAAGCAGCTCTCTCGCTGCGCTCTCTCTCTCTCTCTCTCTCTGAGAGAGTCTCGGTCCCCTTCTCTCTGTTTTGGTCACGCGCTCAGGAAAACCCGATGCAGTCACTGGGATTTGGGTTTATGTTTTGATTTCGCTGCTGCACGGCGGCGTATGCGTGATATTTGTGTTAGCAACCTCAGGCAACGCGGCGTATGCGTGATATTTTTTGTTTTAGAAGCTCGCGGAGGGGGGTGTGGTGTAGGGATTTTCCCAGTTCGCGCCTTATTGTCATTAGTTGTTCGCCTGATTTCGTTTTGGCCTCCAGCGTCTCGGCAGCGTTTTTTTATTTCACATTTTTTTGCAGTCCCTTCAAGCGCGGCCCTCAACTGCACTGGCGAAGGACACCGAAAAGGGGGCGGAACTGGGCTGGGAGGATGTCCTGCGGCCCCTGCAGCCAAGTGGGGGTGTATCCGTAGGAAAAGGGGAGAGGGGGTTGGCTAAATGGCGAAATCTTAGTGCGCAATAATTCATTTGGCGGCATTACTGTCAGCTGTGCGAAGGCTGCGTGCCACGAAAAGCGCCAGCTAAATCAATTAAATTTTTTGGCTTGTTAGAGCCCGATTAGGGGGAAATATAAGGATAGGATTTTTGGTGGTAGATATAAATATATATTACATTCAGTTAGATGAGAATATTCTAGAGTTTATAATATTACAATGAGTTTACATGCTTGGAATTAACCTCTTACTTTGAAGAAGCAAGAAGCATTCAATTAAGTTTATACTTTAATTGTAATTAAGATTTGTATGAAATATTTGTATTTTATATCAAAACTTGACTTTAAACCTTAAAGGTAATCAAAAATAGGTGAGCTAGTTCCTCCCTTATCCTTACTTCCCTCTTCAAACCTCAAAATCCGAATGCACCGGCACCATATAATACACCAGACTTGCACTTCATAAGACTCCCTGCCTTATTCATGAGCATAATCAACTGAAAGAAATCGAGAAATGAAATGGTAAACCGGAATTGTGAGCCCAAAATTGGTCTCGGCCAAAAAGGACATCAACAGCAGCAAGGGACTGCAGCAGCAAGACAGCAACACACACACAGATGAGAGCTAGGAAGGCCCATAGGCAAAATATCAAGTTAGATGTCCTGTCTGTCTGGTAGTTAGAGACACTTAAGCCTGCGGTGAGCGCCTGCCGCTTGTCCTTTGTGCCACTTATTGAGAGCAATATACAGGACGATATAGAGAGGGAGAGAGAGAGACAGAGGAAAAACAAGAGAGGCTTAGAGAGGTGAAGGCAGAGGTAGAAGTACTCGCAGGAAGAGCGACCCAGCTGGAAAAGGAGGTGCAGGGCATAAATCTTTTAGCACTTTATTTGACACACTTTCAGTCAGGAAAAGCTGACGGAAAGTCAGACAGACATACATATAGGCAGAGAGGCATATATAGACATATAGACGGATGGACATGGCCGCTGCAAGGGCCAACGTCACATGCTCATCAATCGGTCGCTCACATTTGCAACAATACAGAGTGATGTCCATGCACCTTAGAGAGACAACGCACTGGGACAAGAATTAAAGGTTAATAATTGTAAAAAATATATATTTATATGGAAGTTGAGCCATGATCCCTTAATATAAGCTACGTTTATTTAGCTATATATTTATAGAAAATATTTTAAAATAATTTCCCTAGTCTCCTTAGGCTAACTTAACTTTTTCTCAGTGCTCTGGGGTTCAGAGACTGGCAGACGATGACAGTTGACGATAAGCGGTCGAGTGCCTGAATCCTCCTCGTATGTGTCCTACAGCCCGCTTTCCCCAACCCCCGCGCCGCTGCTGTTTTGAGCTCCTTCCTCACACAATGTTGTGACTGCCTCTGGTTTGTTGTTGGCCAAACAAACACAGACGACGAGAAAAGGGCGAGGAAACTGCTAGAAAAACGGGCTGCTTGAATCAGAGGAAAATTCTTCACGTTGGCCTCATTTGACTCTTGCCCCCCCTTCCTTCTCGTTTAATCCATTTAATTGCATTTTTTTTTTTGCCGTTGCCGCTGCAGTTAAGCCGCCGCTTTTGTTCTTGTGCATTCCAGTGTGTTTTTTGGGGTCGCATGTGGAACGTGAGAACGAATTACGCATACGCCCCAGTAACCCTCAGAGCATTCAAATATTCATTTGCAATTTGCTGGCTAATGAAAATTCGTTAGAAATGCATTCCGAAGCCACCGCCGAAGCCCCACCCGCCCCCATTTGCGCCCCGCCCCGACTTGTCCTTGTGCCACTTTGGATCCGACTCTTTCGCTGAGCGACTGTCTGACGGCTCGTATCAAATTATCTATAAATTGCGATTGCCTAGGCACGCCATCGATGTAAAGGCAAATCCTCGACCGGAAACGGATGAGAAGTAGGAGGAGGAGGAGGAGCCAGTGCATGAATCCAGTTCGTGTTCGCTGATTGTTCCTTTTTGCCTTACAATGTCGTGTGAAGTTTCTCATATCACTCCATTGAACAAATGCACGTACGCCCAGTGATGGCCAGGAAATTGTACCCAGATTAATAGTACTTTAAGCAATGTGCTTGGTAAGAATGGAATTTAAATGAATGGGTAAATATATGTAAACAAATAAACAAAATAATAAATAACAAGGGAGAGAGAATATATATGATAATTCTATTTTATAGATAGATTTATTTACCATAACTAAAAGACGACAATTTTTTCCTAACCCATTCCGCAAAAAAATGACACAAATTAAGTTTAATATTCATTTTACACAAATTTAAATTTTGTGGAAATTTGTTATATTATTATTAGTAAACAAAAAAGTCTATGGGAATTCAGAGTTTAACTTAAATAAACTTTTGACACTTTTTTTTATATTTGTTTTTGATATGAAATATATATACCATACGATATTTTTTATGAATACGTCTCACTTTTATACTCCAATAAATTCTTATTCCAATAAATTTGCTTACATATTTTAATTACTAAAATTAACAATAAAGCTAAGAATTTAAATATTTAGATTCTAATAAATATAGTTATTGATTTTCTGATTCTAACAATTCCATCCATTAAAATCTATACATTTATTTCTCACAGATCTGCATTCAATTTGCCAACGAAAAATAAAAAGTATACTGCAAACCAGTAAGGAAACTTACTTTAGAAAGTCGAATTTAATATTCCCTAGAGTTTATGATTTTGGGCAACTTAAACTAAAAGTCAAAAGTGTTGAAAAAGGACAGACAAATAGGCAGCCAAATCTATGCGTACTCGGATCTTGAAGCTGATTAAGATATAGGTTTAAATTAAAGGAAAAATAAATTTCTCTTCCTTTCCCTTACAAACTTCTCACTCAAACTATATACATAATACCCAAAAAGGGTATAAAAAGAACTCAAACTGCCTTCTGCCAAGTCTTGCCATTTGCCTGAGATTTGAATTTAAATTTGGGGTCAGACAAAGGCAAGGGTTTTGGGGCCGGTGGGGGGCAGGTTGTTGTGTGCCTCGAGTGTTGCCTGCATAAAAAAATGCAATAAATATTTAAATTACTATATCCACATGCTGCACGCAAATGGGTAGCGAGTCCTCTCTTGGGGATTCCCCAGAGTTGGTGGAGGCTTCTTGAAAAAGTAGGCTAAATGTGGATCGCACTACAAAATAATTAAGAGAAATGTGGGAAAGAAATTGAAATGAGTGTCGAGTCACATGGAATGCTAAGGAATTGGCAACGGAATCGTTTTGAGTTGGGGAAAAGTGTAACAGGTATTTAAGTGCATAATTGAGGTAAATGCCTTTAGTTGTGTGATAAATATTAAGAATATAGAACAAGTATCTAAAGCGGAGATTTTATATTTAGAACTAAAATATTTCATTATTATTTGGCAAATAATATATCTCATTGCCTAATTAATTTCTAGAAAACTCTCAATTTTTCTTTTCTACAATTCAAACACCGCAAGCGTTTACATATTTCTCCGTTTTGTGTATTTGTTTAATATTTAAAGCTTTTTTATTTTTGCACAATATTCGAGACAACAAAAGCACCTCAAAAATATCCGCAACGAAAGGCAATTTATGCGAAGAACGACAGCAACAAAAAACAGACCACCGAAAACTGAATGGACAACAATCGTGTCAAGTTCAACAAAAGCTTCACCCGCAGCTCGATCCAATCGCTATTGTTTTTGTTTTTCGCTGCCGTTGCCTTACAAGTTTTTACATATAAATTTCACGGCACGCACAGAAGACTCGAAAACCTGTTAATGCGTTTGCCCAAAAAAATAGTGGATGCCGCAGGGAGGGGGAATTGCACCCACGCGAGCTTCAGACGGAAAAAAAGAAATAAAAAAACAGAGGCTTGAAAGAGACACTTAGAGAGTGGTCTTTGGAGGTAAGCGAAACTCAAAAAGAGAAGTTGGTTTTTTGGAAGAGATTTATCTGGTTAAAAGGGGTGATTTTATTAAGTGACATTTTTATAAATACAGAAATTTTGGAAATAACTTTAGGAAAGAAATGTAAATACGGGTATTACATTAATTTCATTACATAAATTTGTTCCTTAATTTGCAATGAATAGAAGAATAAATGATTTGTTTACCTAATAACCTATGACATTTTGTAAAGTGTTCTTTATACATTTATTTAAACAATGAAATACAATTAAAATTAAATAAATAAAGAACCTATTTATAACATAAATAAAAATTGAATACATTTCAAAGACAGTTAAATTTTTAAGACATATATCGATGAGCTATTTGATGCTTCATTTGTTTTAATAAAAATTATAAAATTAGACAATTTAATAAGTTAAAATAAATTAAAGAGTCTAACAAAAGCATTCACAAATATTTTATATCTTAAGATTTTGATTATTATTTACAATTTATTTATTTTAATTAAAATAATACATACATAAACTAGCACTAATTCAATTAAATATGTAAATATCAAAGTATTTGTCCTACTTTTTGAAGGACATCTTTCAGATTGACTTTTAGATTCCCAATTTTCTGTCAGAATGATTTGGCAGATATCTTGAAGCTATTAACTTTTCTATAGAATGAAAAATGGTCATAATGGCATTGTCCTTTTAAGGCCACCTCAGGCAAGCAAAAGGCTGCTCATTTATGACCAATGATAATGTAAATCTATAACCAAATTCCAGTAATTAAACAGAGTGCATCATTAGCACTTTTCGATGCCAGATAAGGTTCGAAAATTTATGGGAACCCCTCTCCAGGGTCAACTCTACCCCCTGCCAACCCCAGTCACTCTGCCAAACGGAGCTTCCAATTTGGCCAAAACAAATATAGCAAAAAAGTGGCTAGCCACTTGCACTAATTTGCTAATGAGTCCATCCATAATTTAAGTGAAATATAAAGATGTAAGGAAATATTACAAAAGCAGAGAAGAAAAAGTCGAGCAACTAACTAACTGAAAACGCGTTGCTCATCGGCGCTAAAAAGTAAAGCCCTCGACAAGCTCGGCGAGCGTTGCGCATGCGCTCTTCGAGACCCGGGCTCTCAGTAGCGATCGGTGGCTTAGGGCTTTTGGCCAAGACAACAACAACTACAACTACAACCTACATAGTGACTGCCGAAAGCCATAAGTCACAGCATTGTCATCGCAGCTTGGCCTGAACCCTGCCGCCAGTCGTCAGCGGTTGTTCAGAGAGGTGCGTCGTCGAAAAGATCTCCGGTAATCGCGGAAAAATACTAAAAAACACACACCCAGCAAAGTCCCAATAAAATCGCACTTACCGCAACTTGGCAGCAACTCAATTACTCAAGTACGCTGGAAATTCGTGTTGTTTTTTTAATTCTGCTGATTCACTTTTGCCCGCTTTGCGGCGGAAGTTTTCCCCCGAATTTTCCCCCTTCGCTCGCGTGCCGCCATTAATTTGAATGTGCACCTCTGATTTAATCGCTACGAAAAGCCACCCACTATTAGGCCACGACTATATTCCGGCCAAGTTCGCTTACGCTAACCGAGAATCGAATAAATATGCAGCACAATTAACCATCAGGTGTCATTTGGGCGGCGGTGCCTCGATGGAGAAGAGCGACGGTGCCTTTTTCGGTCATTTTTCGCGTGTGAATCTGTGACTCGACCCAATTAAGCAAAGAGCCAAATAACAAATTAACAAAAAATATATATTTTAATTATACCAGCTGATGGCAGAAAAAAGCTTTCACTGCAGCAACACACAGCCAGCGGCCAAACCCGTTTTTATATTTTCAACTTGCACATACACGAGTGTAAAGCTGTCGCTCCTACTACTATAAGGGACATAATACGATATAGTAAAACACGGCGCGTCGCATCGCATTCGGCAACTTGTTTATTTCAAAATTATATATAACAAAAAAAAAAACACACAAATGTAAAAGCCGAAAACCCGAAAACGGGTATCGTATAAATAGTGCGCTTTGTTTCGGCACCCAACAACGAGATCGACACCTAAAACATAAGCCCCCGACGAGCGGCTGGCTCTCTCTCACTTGACGTAGGTCAGGCCAAAGCTCCGCTTAATCGAGAAAAAAAAGAAACGTAAAAAATACAAAAACAAAAAAAATCCAATAAATACCTGTTGCCGGCGTTTTGGGGCAGCTGATCAAAGCCGATAGAAGAGAGAGAAAAGAGGTTCCGCTGACGAACAGAACCCTATAAATGGGTCTCATCTTGTTTAGATAGATTCCATCGATCTCCACGAAGATGCTTCACTGGTCCCTCATCGTCAGCGCCCTGGGCGTCTGTGTGTCCGCCTTGGGCGGCTACTGCGGCTGGGTTCTCTTCCCCAGCATGGTGCACAAGAAGGTGGAACAGGTGAGTCGTGGCATCAAGTGGAATTTATTGGGATTGCAAGATTTTCAAACATATGCCAAAGGCCTTGTTCCAAATACCGCTGCCAGTTTGTAAATGCAACATAACGAAAGAAGAGTAAATAAAAAGATTTTATTTCAAGCAACAGGAAAATTTATAAACATTTTTTAATATTTTTTTAAAAGGAAGAGAGTTTTCAGTATTATTTCGATATTAAAAAATCTTTAGTAAAACAAATTATAGCCTGTCAGGCAAGAAACTATAAGATCAATCAAGAAACTAAAGAATACGTTCATGAAATTACAAAGAATAAAAGCATTATCTTTCTAAGAATAAACTATGTAATCAAGAATTTTAATTAAGCCCAAAAAGTAATATAGAAGTATAAATAAATATATTCTTAGGAAATAAATTTATAAAAGGAACACTGAATAAAGACATAATTATTCATAAGAATATATTTAATTAGCAAATTATTATTAAACCCCTTAAGAGTATTATTAGGCCCCTAAAAAGTTTATTGTTCTGATCTCTAAAAGATCATTCTTTTATATGATTCATAAATTCTGATTTATTTAGAAAACTACTGAAATAATTTGTATGTATGTGTCATCTCTATGACATTTTTTAAGCCAACAAAACCCCACCTTTCATTAGAAACTTGTTAAAGTTTCGTGTAGACAAATATTTAGATTCCCAAGTTCGCACAGATATTTTCTCTCACTGACCAAACAAAGGGCAAAAAATGATTCTATTGTTGACTGAAAAAAGTGGCAAAGCGAAAACGTAGCCGGGTATTGAAAAGGTAAATAGAATTAAAGTTTGCCAGAGTCATGATGAGTCAAGGAAAGTTCAGAGTACATATAATAAATCAGGCTTTATTAATGTCGTAGTTTAGCTAACTTAACTTAAATAGTAGAACGTAACAGCTCATCTGCATAATCGAGTGTTTTTCTTTATAATTTCCTTAATTACTTAAAGTGCATGCCCCTCTTCCCTTTCTGCCGGCAGATGACCAGGTTTATTCAAGGGCTTACAGAATCGGAATACACCGATCTATAAACTATAGATGTGCTATACACAGAGTGTGGGTGTGTCACGACAACCTGACATTATCCAACTTATCCGTAATGACATCGCAGGGCAGCTGTCAGTTCCCAAACCCGTTGCTTTCCGCGCTCAGTAACATGTATAATTGCTGTTCAAACAAGTGCATATCGGATATTAAATATATATAATGTCCGAATATGACACGAACTAATTACATAGACATTGTCCCAGAGGCTCGAGAGCGAAAACCGAATCGATCCCTTGGGTCACGCTTCCAAACGAATGCCAAATGCAAATGCAATTGAGCAATGCGAATTAATTTGCTAGGCAAATGCACTTTATTATTATTGGATTTTCCAAGCCATTAGAGCCAAAAGCAAATACTTAAATTACGATGCATGTTCTTGTCCTTCGACGCATTTTATTTACGACCCAGTTGAAGTGCGTGACATTGGGCCAGCGAAACTACAACCAGGGGACAAGGGTTAAGGAGGAGCATGCTAAGCTTGATCCCATCATATTTGTTTGACGAGCGGAATTAAATTTTAATTGCATGTTCAGGGTAGATATACAAAAAATATAGTACAAGATTAAACATATATTTTAATGCAGAAATATATAAAAGCTTGTCAGAGATTTAGATTTTTTTTTGGCTCTAAAATTAAATTGTTTAGCTACCGAATTATACATTTTAGAATATATTTTATATATAATAAGTTAGAGCTATATTTAATATCTCTTTTATAATTTAAATAAACATGCTTTGCCTTGATTAATCCCATTTAATCACAAAGTTTACTCAGCTTCAGTGACAACTGCAATCCTTGGTTGCAAATTAAGCCCAAAACTTGATTCTTTTTTCGGTAGTTAAACTCCGAGGTAATGGGTCTCGTAGCTCTGGCCAGTTTCCACCAGTCACGCTGCAGCCTAGAGAATAACGCTCCCATCGCTGGGCACACGCTCGCTGAATCGGGCGTGACATCTTCGGAGCTCATTGCCAAGGCAACTAGAAGTACTTGGGTTGACTTTGAGCCGGCCTGCGGTGTTTTATTGTAATTAGAATGCAAACAGAAACTATAATCTGTGTTAGTTGTTGCTGCGGCCGTGTGTCTGGGTTTGCTCTTTTTTAATTGTTGTAGCTAAGTTTAGTTAATAGCCCTTTTTTTTTGGCTTTTTGTGGCTTGCCCCTGGAACTTTGTTTGCCACCCATAACTCAGACCCGAAGCTGAAAAAGAGGCTTTTTACGACCTAACATAGTTAGCAATGAACTTCCGTGTGTACGCATTTGAGATCGGATCTAGAATGGTCTGCAGACCCGACCCTCGATGTGGATAGGGGGCCTTCAACTTGAAGGTGCCCCGTCCCTTGCACATAAACCATTTCTATTTGGAATTCAAATGCAGGCGCCAAAAAACAAAAGACAAAAGTCGGAGGAGTGAGCGAACGCGTCGTGAATTGAAATTGAAATTGAAATTCAAATTCAAAGCAATTGAAGTTGATTCGATGGTCAACCAATGTGGTTATGCAATTTGGCCCGAAAGCAATGCCATCCAAAGGTAACAGATACTCTCTAAGACTGTACTTTGGGGATTTGTCATTATTATTTCTTTATCATAATTCTGGTTAATATTTTGTAGTTATATCTATGACTTTTATATTTATTTTTCTATTCGAAATGTTGTATAACATTTCTCATTTAGATGCATCTAGTAATTGTATCTTTTTATGTTCGCTTACCCTTCTCCATTTAGCCTAGATTGTTACGCATACGCCCCTTTGACCCATCACATTCTTGACCAAATTTCAAGCCACATTCAAATTGTGTACACGTTCAGGCTGTGCCTCAGACTTGTTGCTTTGCCAAAAACCGCTCTATTTCGCAACAATTATTCGTATTTCTTTCTGAATGAATATCGGGCCATTGTCAGTCGCCGCCGTCGAAGCCTCTCTTGGGCTCTTGAGGTTAATCAAACGTTTTGTATGCTCTTCGATATGCTGAGCTGAACCGAGCCGCGTGTGCATTGACCTTGAAATCTGCCTTAGTCATACACAAAAATATATATAACCCTAAAAATTGTGCGTGTGTTTATTTTTGTTTTTGACAATTCTTCAATTGTATCAAGTGCGAGGGGCCAGACCGTAAAATTATACTGCTGGTCATGTTTTGAACTTGTTTTCTGCCTTTATTTATGCCTTTCGGTGGGCCTTTTTATGTTTTGCCAATTTATTTATCTCTGTGAATCGTACTCGTAAATATTTTGTCTGGCTACTGAGTTGTAAAAATTAAAAATGGAAGGTTAACTGCAGATCTTTTTGGGGGGCAAATCACAGAATCACACCCTTATTGAATATATTTGTTTTGATAAAATGCAAAATCAATGCAAATATTTCATTTGGTCATTGATCTCACCAGTCTGTTAATAATTATCAATTATTATTTGTGCAAATAAAAAACAATAGAAGCTGCAATGCCAAGTCAAATATTTTCTTCAAACGAAAACTGGTTTAGATTCAGCTCAGCTTGATATTTTTGATTTGATTTTTATTAACTCCACGGCGTCATTAAATGTCATAAATACACGACTAAGTTGTGTGATAAACAACCTTTAAGTGTGGTTCGATAAAGGTAATTATAACTTATGTAGTATAGGGCGCTGAAAACTAAATAAAAGCCCTAAACCTGTTGCCATGAAGTGAAGCTTAATAAAAAATGCATAAACTCTTATTAAATCAATAAGAATTTGTCAGGCAGTCGACTTAGGGGATTAAGTCTATTAAAAATGACTTAAGTCGAGGTTAAGACGTATTAAATAGTTTTGTAAAATTAAAAATATATATTTATTCTTTCATAATTTTAATTTGTATTCAATATAGCTTAAGAAACAAGATATTAGCATATATTTAATGACTCTAAGTTAGCTCTGATTTAAATATTTAAAAAGCACACTTAATTATATTTATATTAGATTCATTGAACAGAATTTATTATATAGTTTATAGGCCCCTGATTATATTAAAATGTATATTAATTTTTATGTATATAAATATTTAACAATTTGATTTACTTATTTCCTTCTTCTTCTATTTAATCCCCAGAGCGTTATCATAGCCGATGGCTCAGAGCAATACAAACGCTTTGTGAAACTGCCTCAGCCGTTGAACTTCAAAGTCTACATATTCAATGTGACCAATCCGGACAGGATACAACAAGGTGCCATACCCATAGTCGAGGAAATAGGACCCTACGTTTACAAGTGAGTTTGAATAAGCAATATAAAATATTTAAGAAATGTTTTAAAATATTTAAAAATACCCACAGACAGTTCAGGCAGAAGAAGGTGAAACATTTCTCCAGGGATGGCTCCAAAATCTCCTATGTGCAAAATGTGCACTTTGACTTTGATGCCGATGCCTCGGCTCCCTATACCCAAGACGATCGCATTGTGGCCCTCAACATGCACATGAATGTGAGTAGCAAATTATATTGCACAAATAGATAGATAGTTTTATATCCCAAAAAAAGATAAAACTAAACCGTTTAAATAATCAATTTACAGGCCTTCTTACAAGTATTCGAAAGAGAAATCACAGATATATTTCAGGGTTTTGCCAATCGGCTCAACTCGCGATTGAATCAAACCCCGGGCGTGCGAGTCCTTAAACGATTGATGGAACGTATTCGAGGGAAACGTAAAGTAATTTTATCCACTACTAATTTAATGGAGAGTAGTCCCCTTCCCGAATCGGTGACGGTCTATCTTGTATCTTTTATCTGTATCTGTATCGGCTTTGGCTGTGCAAAGATTTACTCACTAGCATGCCTTGGTAGATTTAACTTAATGGTAATGGCTTTTTACGATTTTCCGATGGAACAAACAAAGCTCTGTTTGTCTTTGTTCTGCTTTTGGTGCCAGCGATTTCAACCGATTTATTATTCCTTTTATTTCGGCCGGGTTTCCTCCCTTTATTGTTTATTAATTATGATTTTACCCTAGAGGTGCGTCATTGCTTATATGGGAATCTCTTGGATATAAACTGTTTATAAGCAATTAAGCTGATGATATTTTTTATTGCTGATTTATTGCGACGATTCAGGCAGCTAAATTTTTTTGGGATTGGGTTAGGTCGGGAAACAGGGGAGAATCTATCAATTGAGGTGGGGAATTTGTAATGAAGAATATTAGAGAGCTTCAATTATTTTATTTTAAATTTTCTCATGTTTTCCATTCTTTGTAAAGACGTATATTTATGAATTTCACTTGTATAAATGACAAAAATGACAAGTTATAGAGACCTTTCTTGTTTACATATATCAATATGCAAGATAAAACCAAACTAATAAATTATTTACCCCTAAAAAAACTGGCATCTCTTAACACCATCTCCGATTTCGATTGAATAAGATATCATAGCAATAATTCCAAATGATTAATAAAGCCTATTTAACGACCCCCAAACTTATAGCGCCCATCAGCTGGGTGGAGGGCATCATGATCAGCCTTATCGATGGTGTCAAAGTAAGTTAAATTGCCTCCCTGCTCCGCTGACAGCTTTGCAACCGTTTAATTATAAATCATTGATTGCAATTGGGCGCAGCTTCAACTCAAAACTCAGAACTCAAATAACTGAAAACTTCAACTTCAAACTGCCAAAGTCAAGATCATCATCCACATCAGAAGATGCCAGAGTGCGCTGGCTCGTAGAACAGCAAAATTTTGATTGGCATTCACCTTGGGCCTGTCTGTGGCCCGTTGAAACTGACTTCTCGCCGTCTATGTAAATATTTTGATAAATTGTCGAGTCGAACTGACACTGGACTGGCGAGGAGAAATCAATGGAAACGGCAGCTGAAAACCCGAACGATTGGAAACATCAATTTTCACACATGCTTCTCGGATACACATCGAACGCAAAAAAAAACATAATTAATAATAACAAAATTGAGCTTGCGCTTTGCTACTAATTTATGGCTAACTGCCCCGCCTGCTGCTAATGCTTTTAACTATATTTAAATGATACTTTGACTTTTCAACTGGCTTTGGTTTAAACTTGCTGTATCTTCCTTAATTAACCATTTTTGTGTCTTTACAACCTTCTCTTTCTTCCAGTCTGTCCTGCAAATCTCCGAGAATGATCCTGGATTGGCTTTGCTTTTGGTCCACTTGAATGCCAATCTGAAGGCAGTCTTCAATGATCCCCGCTCCATGTTTGTCCAGACTTCTGTGCGGGAATATCTTTTCGATGGCGTTCGCTTCTGCATAAATCCCCAAGGCATTGCCAAGGCCATTTGCAATCAGATCAAGGAGAGCGGCTCCAAGACGATTCGAGAGCAAAGCGATGGCAGCCTGGCCTTCTCCTTCTTCGGGCATGTAAGTTTGACTGTAAACCAATTTAAAAAATTTATAAATTAATTTACAACTTCCATGTTATTCCCTTAGAAAAATGGTTCTGGTCACGATGTCTACGAGGTTCACACTGGCAAGGGCGATGCCATGCGGGTGCTGGAGATCCAGAAGCTGGACGATTCGCACAACCTGCAGGTGTGGCTCAATGCCACCGCAGAGGGAGAGACCTCGGTGTGCAATCAGATCAATGGTACAGATGCCTCGGCATATCCACCTTTCCGCCAGCGCGGGGACTCGATGTATATCTTCAGTGCGGATATCTGCAGATCGGTGCAGTTGTTCTACCAATCGGATATCCAGTACCAGGGCATACCTGGCTATAGGTACTCCATCGGCGAGAACTTTATCAATGACATTGGACCGGAACATGATAATGAGTGCTTCTGCGTGGACAAGCTGGCGAATGTGATTAAGCGCAAGAATGGATGTCTATATGCAGGTGCATTGGATTTAACCACATGTTTGGGTGAGTTGAGATGTAGAAATATTCCGAAGAAGGAAGATTTAGGATGATCCAGAAATCACTAAAGCTAAGAAGAAGCTGGTTAAAAGTATCCAAAGTCATTTATGAATTACCGGAACAAGGTTTTTTACTTTCCAATATATTGTACCTAAGTTTTTAAGGGTTCTTTATACCCTAGAGTCTTCTGTTGGACCTCCAAATATTTCTTTAGATTTCCGGTAAACAATTTATGAATTCCTTCAATTTAAAATTCATTTATAGAACGCAGAATAACAGATTCTTATCTTTAATTTTCCGCTATTGTTTTTCCCATTAAAAATGTATCTTTTACATCTAAATATTAAATACTTTACATTTAACCAGCTCAACACACCTGACAAAACATTGGGAAAATATTTAAACTTCAGTTATGTGTTATCTTCCGCTTATCTTTAGTTCCTCATGTTATTTCACAGTATTAACCAAATTAGCATTTCAAATGAATTACCATAAATTTAGTAGATCACAGACTTCTGTGTCGCGTATTTATTTTTTTATTTATGGTTAAGGCAAAAAAAAGCATATTAGCTGAGACTAGCAGTCAAAAAACATTGGTTTCTAATACTACTTTAAATTAAATTTTATTTTAAATAATATAATATAATATGAATAAACAGAAAATTAAGTTTTTCTATGTTTTTTAAAGTCTACAAGCTGTAAATAAATATTTAGGCAAAGAGTAACCCAATTGCTGAGCATGAAATTTGATTTCTGCTATTTAAGGGGATTCCCAACGCATGAATAAATCTACAAAAATCCAAAAACTCCAAAAGAAATCAAAAAGATTTGCTTCCCAAAGTACCAATTCTTCAAAAGAAATCCCCTGGGCATACGTTTCGTTGAATTTGTTAAGAGTATTAACAATAATATTCGAAACCAAACCTTCATCTCCATTTTGTTTTTGGCCGGAATAATACTGATTTAATTTAATTAGCATTTTATTTATGTCGATAGTTTAGGTATTTGACAGTTTGTCTGTTGTTTTGTGATTCTGTGAACACTTAACTCAAATATTAACGATTGTTTGATCAATTCAATATAAGCTTTATCATTAATTGGGGCAATGCTATACTATAGCTACCATATGGTCACGACTAAAAATAATTCAGCAGAGAGACAAACAATGAACTTTCAATATTGTAGAATTTGAGTGATCAAATCGACACGCAAACCGGAAATATTTGGAATAATTTTTGACATTTTTCTCTGTTTGTATATTTTGTTATGCAAATGAGCCTTTTTATGTGTTGTGTTTGTTTTATGGCGATTAACCGGACACTCAAGCGATTTGGCCACGATGAACTAACCCAGAAGACACCTTAAAACCCTCGTCTCTGTCATCGGGTCGTGGTCGATTACCCAAGTAATTATAAGGCAGTCACTTATAAATCAAATGGTAATCATGGTGCGAGTTCTAGTTTGGATTTAAACGTGTTTTTCATGCTAATTCTATAGCTTCAGAGAAGTGCAAACCGAAGGCATCAAGACTGGCAGCTAATCAATGTTTAATTAAGTGCTGGCAGCCATAAACTAGAACTCGCAAATTATATAAAAATCGCCGAATTTTAAATGGAAGATTTCCAGATATCTGACAAATTGCAATCGCTTTTCGCTGGGACTTTGATTAAGAGTCAAAATCAAATTCAGATTTGGATTTTGATTGCGATAGCGAGTCTGTGTGGGCTGTCTTTGATCTTCTTCGATTGTTTAATTTCTTAATTAACACTCGAGAGTTCGGGGGTAACAAAAAACGTTTTGCTTCGCATTCTGAGCTGAGTTCCCCCCGGGGGCATTGCGCATCTGAAATCAAAAGTGTTGTCTTGGACCTCAACTGGGGGATATAATGAGCCGCTCTGCATTATTATGATGATGTTCTCGAGTGCTGTGAACGCTCTACAAATTGAAGCATTAACTTGGATTTTTATTATATTATTTTTTTTTTTATACTTTTTTTTGCTTGGGTGTTTGCCGATCGCGCACGTTTCAATCTTGAGATTCTTTTGGCGATGCCTCCTTTTCGTCATACTCTTTTTGTTTAATTGTCGAAACGTGAGTTGACAGTTTCAGTAATGAGCATTTGAAATATTTTTTCCGACTCTGATGAGGAAATTCTTACAAATTGGTTCAGGCCGCACATCAAAGCCATCACAAGTAGTTAAGTAAATAAATAAATAAATGTTGTTCTGCGAAAACGTGACGAGGGCTTAAGAAGCTTCCGCAACTTGGCTGATTTTTTTTGTTTAATATTTTTCCAATTAATTTAATTAAATTAAATGTAAGTAGCGACAGCCAGCTAAGGTCACCGAATCGAGTTTCTTTTTTTGTCGGACTTAACTCAGCAATGTAAACAGAATAATTAAAATGGAATGCAGAGTGATTCGCTCAAGGAGCTGGTTATGCTAATCAAGGAGCCGCTCATTTAATGTGTCTTTAATATAGCCATACAATTATTTTTATCCCGATATAGATGCCCCTGTGATTTTGACATTGCCTCACATGCTGGGCGCCTCGAATGAGTACCGAAAAATGATCCGAGGCCTGAAGCCAGATGCCAAAAAGCATCAGACTTTTGTCGATGTGCAGTCGGTAAGTTATATATGGCTTTATCCTAAAGTAGGTTTCTTTTTAATTAAGATATTATTGGTTTATCCATTAGCTGACGGGGACGCCGTTGCAAGGCGGCAAGAGGGTTCAGTTCAATATGTTCCTCAAGAGCATCAATCGAATAACCATCACAGAGAACCTGCCCACAGTGCTGATGCCAGCCATTTGGGTGGAGGAGGTTAGTTATATAACTTCTACTTGATTCCAACTTGAAATTTATTTTAGCATCTAAATAAATCTCCTGTTTTCGCAGGGCATCCAACTCAATAGCGAAATGGTGGCCTTCTTCAAGAAGAAGCTGATCAATTCCCTAAAAACCTTAAATATTGTCCATTGGGGTACCTTGTGCGGTGGCCTGGGCGTGGCAGTCTTAGGTCTGCTTTACTATATCTATCAAAGGGGGCGTGTCGAGGAGCCCCCTGTGAAGTAAGATACTAATCCCTAGATGTGTATTTGTTATCGAGTGCTTTGTATAAATGTATTTGTTATACTATTATGATAATTATGAATGTAACAACACACGCGCAGTTTTTGTCTACGAATTTGTATATAATTTATTTTTTAAATGTGATTCTATTGTATTGTGATTTAGCGTTTACTAAAAAAAAAACAAGAAAAACTACTACATACGAAAAAAAAGTTGTTTTAATTTGAAACTTCATGATTCGTCAGGTTTCGGGGAATTGTTTGTGGCTTTAATTATGCTAACAATTTCAGGAATTAATTTAGGGAATTTGTTTTGAAATATTTTATGACTTACCTGAAATATATTTAATAAAATGATTCTGGGAAAAGGAATTTACAAAACAGCGCATGGCTTTAATTATAAAAGAAAATATATAATTTTTAAGCCTAAAATGTCAAGCTAATCCGAAAAATAGCTTGCGCATTTCATTAAGGTTTTTTTTTCTGCGGACTTCTAAATCAATAACCAATGCTAACCACAAAAAGCACTTTGCATACTTAAAGCCTTGAATCCATCCACCGCCTCCCTTCTTTTTGGCAATGACTCAAGTTCAAGACCAGTTAATGAGGGAACCCTCGTATTAATCAATCAGCAGCAGCAGCCCAGCAATTTACACACCAAAAGCGGCAATTAAAGCACAGTTTATATTGCATCAAATCGGCTATCCGCGAAGCTGAGCTTAGGCAACGGTGGCTAAAATAAAGGCTAAAATAAATCACTAACCTATTGGCCAAGTCCGAGAGATGCAAACAAAATATTTCACCCGGGCGGCAAACAAAGCCGCGAGCCGAGAGCCAAGGTGTTTGCATTACAATGTGATTGAGACACTCCGTGTGTGGGGTGGGGCCGCCTCGGATTGATTGACAGCCGTGAATCGCGTCTGTCGATTTCTTGATTGAGACTTACGAGGCGATTAAAAACGCGTGAAAACCGCTCGGCCGGGAAGGGGAGAGCTGGCGGGGGGAGCGCGACTGTCCCATAAATATTTCAAATTAATTCCATCAGGCAAATGAGCAGCTAATGGCCCGGCAAATGCAGAACTTTCTAGCCAATTTTTTATGGCCAAATTCGACATGTTTCGGGCCATTCGCGCTTCCAATCTTTTGGGTTCTGTGGCGGAGAACCTTTTTTTTATTTTGGTTTTTTTGTTTTGCCAGTAATTATGCAATAGCCACAATAGCCCAGAGACCCCCAGCAACCAGTTTGTCTCGCTCGGCCGTCCAGTCGTCGTCGCCGTCGCCGTCATATTCAAATTGACTTTGGGCTGAAGATGCGACCGCCGGAGAATTCAGTCGTCAACGAAACGCGCGAACGCACGCAGTCCAGCTGTAAGAAAAAAAAAATACAAAAATCACACGAAAAAACGGCGAATATATATCGCTGAAAGCGACACGCGCTCCAAGTGGCTGCTGGAGAATTTGAATTTTAAATGACCCAAGGATCTTGCTCCAGTTATTGGGTTCTGTGTTCTCAGTGTGCCGCTCTGTCTGTTCCCATATAAGAGTGTCAGCTTCGGGCTCGGGTGTGTCAGAACAGAGCAAGATGTGGAGCTGGGTGGTAATCCTACTGCTTCCGCTCCTGGCCACGGCCAAGGTCTTTGATCGCTGCGATCTTGCCCACTCGCTGCAGCATCGCTTTGGACTTCCAGCCGCCCAGGTGGCCACTTTGGTGTGCATTGCCCAGCACTCGAGTGACCTGAACACGGCCGCCTTTGGCGGCGGCACGGGTCTCGGTGGTGGATCGCACGGTCTCTTTCAGATCAGTGATGTCTACTGGTGCTCGCCTCCGGGCCAGGGCAAGGGTTGTGGTCTGAACTGTGCGAGCTTGAGGGACGACGACATTGCCGACGATGTCCTGTGCGTGAGGAAGATCTATGCGGAGCACCAAAGGATCAGCGGAGATGGCTTCACCGCCTGGCAGGCTTATGGTGCCTACTGTCGCCAGGATGCGGGGTCCTATGTGGCTGGATGTGCTGGCGTTTCCACGGCACTCTCGGTGGCGGCTTCGTACCAGAAACCGCAGCAGGTTCTGGCGAACAGCTACCATCAGGTGGTGCCAGTGAACCACTACCATCAGCCAGCTAACACCTACCATCAGGTGGCCCAAACTCAAGTCCAGGGAAAAATCTACAATCGCTGCGAACTGGCCCAGGAGCTGTACTATCAGCACAAGCTGCCGATGCCGCAGATACCCACCTGGGTGTGCATAGCCCAGCATGAGTCCTCCTTCAACACGGCTGCCGTGGGCCGCCTCAATGCCGATGGGAGTGCAGATCACGGCCTGTTCCAGATCAGCGATCTCTTCTGGTGCACCCACGACCAGCGGCCGGGAAAGGGATGTCAGGCCACATGCAATCAGTTTCTGGACTCCAACATAGTCGACGATGTGCAGTGCATAAGGAGAATCCACCAGGAGCATACCCAGATCTCTGGGGATGGCTTCAATGCTTGGACAGTGTACAAGAGGAACTGCCTCAATCAGCACTACGAACAGGTGGCTGCCTGCTTCGCCAAGCCGCCAGCTCAGCAGCAGCAGCAGCATCATCATCACCATCCGAATGCCATCGGGGGAGGTCCTGTGAAGCCCAAGGTCAGCTATGCGTATCAGTTTGGAAAGGTGCAGGTGCAGCAGAGTCCTGCGCCCGCCGTCAATCAATACTATAGGCCAGCTGCGCCAGTTGTGGCCAATGTGGGTGCCTATCAGGGGAATCCCTTTCTGCGGCCACGTCCTCCTGCAACTCCCGTAGCTGTTGCTGCTTTCCCTCCTCCTCCGAGGCAGCATCCGAATGCCATCGGTGGGGGCTTCAAGGGTCAGACCCCGGCCAATCCGTTTTATTACAAGCAGCAAACACAGTATCAGCCACACTATCAGGCACACTATCAGACACACTATCAGCAACAGTATCACACCACAGCAAACACAGTGGCGCGCACGGGTAAAGTTTACAATCGGTGCGAATTAGCCCAAGAGTTGTATTTCTCACACAAGTTTCCCATGCAGGAATTGGCCACCTGGGTGTGCATCGCCGAGCATGAGTCCTCGTTCAATACGGCTGCCGTGGGTCGCCTGAACGCGGACGGGAGTGCGGATCACGGGCTCTTCCAGATCAGCGATCTCTACTGGTGCACGCATGACCAAGGTGCCGGCGGCAAGGGCTGTCACATTGACTGCAATCGCCTGCTGGACTCGGACATCTCGGATGACGTGAGGTGTGTGCGAACCATTCACGAGGAGCACACCAGGATATCGGGCGATGGATTTACCGCCTGGACCGTGTACAATGGACACTGCAGGCAGAAAACCCGAGCTGACATAGCCAGCTGCTTTGAGGGCAAAGACGTGACGCAGGCAGTGATTAAACCGTCAACGGGCAATGAGTTGGTTAAGAAGGCTCCAGCTAAGCCAAAGGGAAAGATCTACAATCGCTGTGAGCTGGCCAAGGAGCTTTACCACAAGCATAAGTTACCCATGCGAGAGATTCCCACTTGGGTCTGCATAGCCCAGCACGAGTCCTCCTTCAATACAGCGGCCGTGGGAAGACTGAACTCAGATGGAAGCGAGGACCACGGACTGTTCCAGATAAGCGATATTTACTGGTGCTCCCATGACCAGACAAGTGGAAAGGCCTGCCACATCGAGTGCGACCGTCTGCTGGATTCCGATATCTCCGACGATGTTCAGTGCATACGCACTATCCACGAGGAGCACACTCGCCTCTCAGGGGATGGCTTCAATGCCTGGACCGTTTACAATGGACACTGCCGGGGTCAGAGTTTGGCCCAGCTTAGCGACTGCTTCGAGGGAAACGAGATTGCAGAGGCGGATAAGATCAGTCCGCATGGAGAGAAGCCTCAAGTGAAGCCACATCAAGTAAAATCAGAGAAGCCAGTGCATAGGGTTGCCGCTGGCTCAGGATATTCGGGAAATCCCTTCCTTCAAAATCTACAAGCAGCTAAAGCACCTCAAACTCATGTGCCGCCCACCAAAGTTAACAATAAAATTACAAATTCACCACCCAAACTGCTGCCTAGCAATAAACTCTATGCTACCAATCCCTTTTTAAATAGCTTTCAAGGCCAAAAGGTTTCCTCACCTAATCCAGTTAAAGATCAGGTTACTCCCACACCGGCAAAAGTAATTTATTCCACCCAAAAGCCCACCAACTATGATCACAATCCCTTCCTAAAAGCCCCCGGCTCAATCCCACACTCTGTCATCTTCTCACACGCCGCCGAGGAGACCAAGCCCCATGACAGTTTCTCCTATGCCCAGAATCCCTTCCTCAGTCTACTTAGCAAACCAATAGTACCGGCTCAAGCACCCATCAAGCCCCAGTCCCAGCCCAAGCCGAAGCCCTCGAGCGCCAGTCCATCTAAGCCCCCTCAGACGGTCAACAGACCCTATGTCAGCAGCGACAGCTTCCGCAATGAGGTGATTAAGTTTACGGCCACTTCTACGGCAGCTACGACGACGACTACGTCAAGTACAAGGCAGCCCATGAGCACAACAGAAATTACAAAGCCATCTGTAACAACAACCACGGGGAGACCCTTGACAGCAGCCACAAAGAAACCAGTCTCAACTACGGCCAAAACAACTAAATTGCCGTTATGGTCATGGCAAACTTCTGTCGGAAAAACAACGACGACGGCAAAGCCCACGATAACGGGAAGTGGTAGCCGCTACACAGCCACAGCGAAAGCCTCGGCACAACCCACACCTACTCGATCGGTTACAACTAATAAGCCAAGTGTTTATTCAACTATTGGGAAAACTACTCGGCCAACTGTTCGCACAACCACTCGTCCGACTACTCAGCCAACAACTCGTTCAACTACTCACCCAACTATTCTCCCAAGTATTCGGCCAACTATTGGTCTAAATATTCGTCCAACTATTCGTACAACTACTAGATCAACTAATCGTCCAACTACTCGTGCAACTACTCGTGCAACCACTCGACCAACTACTCGTACCACCATTCGTCCTATAACTACAACTCGCCCAACTATAAGATTCAGTTCAACAACTCACCAACAATATTCACCAACAACTAAACGAACAACTACTCCAGCTCCAACTCGATTTACAACAAGTAAAACCACAACTCGCCCAATTACAACTTCTAGACCAATCACGACTCTACGCCCAATTACTACACCACGGCCAATTACGACCAATCGCTATATTTCCACTACTTCAACAACGAAGAATTCTACTCGTAATGCAGGTGTTTATTTACCCACCGCTCGCCCAATTTCCACAACCAAATCCACACCAACAACTCGATCTACGACAAAGTCCCCGTACCATTACATAGAAGTAAATAAATCCAACAAACGCCCAACACCAACTACACGATCAACAACAACAACTACACGTCGAGCATCAACAACTCTCCAGCCAGCAATAACAAGATCCACCACTCGTTACTCAGCACCGACAACTCGTCAAGGAAGCACCACACCCAGGCCATATCTATTCACTTCGACCCCGACAACTAAAAAGAGCGCCATCACAAAAGATCCATTTGATCATCCGTTTTTCCAAAAATATAAAGCCAGGTTTGAAAAGACCACCACCATAGCACCCGCACAAAAATCAAAGACCGCCAGCACAACTATCTCAAATCCAAGCAACTCCACCACCAGCAGTCCATACTATGCAAAATATCAGGAGAACAAAATAAAAACAGCAGCAAAAACCGTACTTTCTTACGATTTTGGCCACAATAGAACTACAACGATTAGGCCAAACAGTGCTTTCGATGTTTACCTGAACTGGAACAAGAATTAAGGGCCTTCCATTAGTGTGACATTTTCGAGACTTGTAAATATGTGTTATTGATCGGTGTAATACCCCCTAGCTTAATCATAATGGCAAAATACTCATGCATTATTAATATTAAGCCATATAAATAGGATTTAGATAATAAAATAAAAATAAACCCATGCGAATGCAAAATGTACGAAAATTAATTCAATTTCAGAGACTGGTCGGCGGGCCAAGCTGACAACGCGCCAAACGTCGCCAAGTGCGCTCCGACCGTGGCTTAAAGCAGGGGCTTTGATTAATTTTCGTTAACCCGTTTTCGACCGAGTCTTGTTAACATAAATGCCGAGCATCGCGACAAAGACAAAGCGGGCCAAAGAACTGCAGAAATAACGAGTTTTGAATTTGAATTAGGTTCCCGAAAAGTATTCTTTTATTTCAGCCACTTAATAATTTTTGCATTTTTAATGTAAATGTCTGAAGAGCGTCTGATGTGACGTCAGAAGACCAGTAACAAAAATATTGATAACATGTTTGTGACATCAAGATTTTATACTATTTGATATCAGAAGTTTGCAATCTGTCATGAATACATTTCCAAGCCTATTTAGGTTTATATTTATTTCTTTTATATCAGCACCAACAACCCAGATGATCAAGCCTTGTTAATAAGTATATATTTTAATCATTCGAGCAAGAGTATTCTTATTTTATATTTTTGGATGACTATATCAAACAATTAGCTAAGGAGCTATCGGAAAATTAATAGACAATAAATAAAAATTTCACAGATCTGTAAAAAAGATTTAATTTACTCTGTAAAATAAAAATGTTCTTTAGAATTATATAATTATTTAAAAAATAACACATTAAACAAAATATATGGTGATTATGGAAATATATCAGACAACTGCCATAGATGTCAATATTATGACTAGATGATCTTCATTTTTATGTAACTTCCTTTTCAACATAGATTGCGGTTCAAAATATTTCCTACCCAAAAAATATTTACATATTCCAAAGACCTTTTATTTTTTTATTTTATTGTTGTTAATTTAAAATTAGTAATTATTTAATACGAAATTATTAATAATTATGAATTATGAATAACTAATAATTTATTATTAATTTGTGTAAAACCTTTATTAAATAATATACCAAATATGTCAAGATTTTTTAAATTTCTATAAAAAATTTCTTATAAAGCCGTTTTTCACGTCAAGAAAGCTACGTCATTTTTTACTACATGTGATGTTATTTTTAATTTAAAAAACATGTTAGACTTTCCTCCAGCAATGTTTTTATTTTACGAAGATCCAATCTGCCGTTGTCTGAACTCTCCTATGTATATTAAATATATAAAATATAAAATATATATATTTGAATAAAGGAAATAGGATAAATGAAACCGAACCTTTTCAAACCGAAGATCAATAACGGTATCAATTTAAAACCTGGCGCAATTATCGATAGTCGCCATCGAAGTTTTGTCTACCATTTAGGTGTGACCAGTTTCCGCAATCAGTCTGCAGAATTTTTTGCATTGCTAATGTTTAAAACGGCGGTCACACTGTCCCACCGATCGCGCCGCAAAACAATGGTTTTGTGAAATATTTGTTTTATTATTATTTTGTCCCCCGTTTTTTTGTATCCCGTCTGATGGATGAGCGGCGCTTCATCAAGCGCAAGGAGAAGGCGCGCAGTGACGGCAACAGGGAGCAGGTGGCGATCAGCTGCAATCAGTTGGGCGACTTCTACAACCAGCAGGGGAAGTACGGTGATGCGGTCAAGGAGTATGTCCAGGAGGCGCAGATCTACGCCAGCATGGGCAAGGAGCTGGAGACGGCCAGGGCCAAGCGGATGGTGGGCGAGATGTTCACCCTGCTTTGTGACTATGACGCCGCCAAGGATCACATCAGAGACTACCTGAGTGAGTGGTTGAAACAGCTAAAAGGATATCCACAATTGACTTTTTAACCTTCTTTTCCAGAGATTGCCAAGCGCCTGAAGAACCAGGTGGAGGAGCAGCGTGCATATGCCACTTTGGGTCGCGTGCATCTGCTGCACGGGCAGAGTCTGGCCGACAGTTCCGCCTCGGGAGCCTTGGAGCAGCTGAAGCAGGCCGAGAAGAGCTTCTTGCGCAGTCTCCTGCTTATCAAGGAGTTAGTTGCCGTTAATAAATAGCTTAAGTCAGATTTCCTGATATTTACTTCCTACTTTCTAGACTCTCAGGCCAGATTTCTAAGCTGGAGCAGATCGATATGCAGGCTCGCTGCTACCTGAACATAGGCGTGGTTAAAGAGCACATGGATGCTCTTGAGGAGTCCATCGAGTATATCGACAAAGCCATTAAAATCAGTAAAACGCACGAGTTGTGGGATCTTACCCATTTATGCTACATTTCGATGAGCCTGCTCTACAATTGCAAAAAGAACGACACAACTGCGGCACTGCGCTACTGCAACATGGCTTTGGAGGTGGCCAAACGGCTACCGAACAAGGTGAAGAAGATCTGCGAGACTTTGATTACCAAAGCCGAGATCCTGATTAAAGCTGGCGACTTTGCAAGCGCCAAGCAGATACTCACGAAGGCCTACAAGAAGAATACGCCGGATGAGAACGATAGGGCGAGCATTGAGAAGCAGCTCAGGATCGTGGTGAAAATCTGTCAGACCCTGGACGACCTAGTGGTCACTAGCTCCGTTGACTATGCCAAATTGAAGACCTTGTACGAGAAACTGGGCGATGCTTGCTGCCACCTGTTGAACTACGAGAAGGCTTTGACTTATTACCAGAAAATGCTTGAAAATGCGGAACTAAATAAGGAGAGTGGCAAGAGTCTCGTGCCTATCTATGTGAGTCTATACCAGACCTATCGGGACAGTGGGCAGTACGACAAGGCTCTGGAGTATCTGTGGAAGGAGTTCGAGGTGAACCAGGACGTTCCCGCGGAGGCTTTCACCACTCTGTGCACCATTGCCGAGATCTGTGATCAGCAATCTCATCCCTTTTGGACCGTCCATGATGTCTACCAGAAGGCACTCCGGCAGGCAGAGAAAGCTGGCAGCTCCTCTGCCAAGCTGGAAAAGATTGCGATGGTGCGACTGAGACGTCTGGAGCTTAAGCACAATATGCAGGTTCTTGTCGAAAATCTTGAGGCGGAGGCCACAGCCAAGGGCATCGATTTGAACCATGAAGATAGTTTTGAAGATGACGACGAGGACACCGAAGCCGGCGAGGCCACAGTGCAGCAGAATACTCCAGACTGGGACGATGACTTCGATTTGAACACGCTCACCGACTCCGATGCCAGCGATCTGGATGAGAGCGAGAAGCCACGTCCTCAGAGGGCCACACGTGGCAGCAGATCCTATACCATCAAGAAGAACAACAAGGGAGAAACGCAGCTGCACCAGGCTTGTATATCGGGCAATTTGGAACTGGCCAGGCGCCTCATCGACCAGGGTCACACGGTTAATGTACGAGATCATGCTGGATGGCTGCCACTCCACGAGGCTGCGAATCACGGCTACCGGGAGATTGTGGAACTGCTTCTGGACAAGGGCGCTGCGTCGGCCATCAACGACAAAGGAGGAACCAGCTGCGATGGCATAACTCCGCTCTTCGATGCCTGCTCTAATGGTTTCCTAGACGTGGCCGAACTCCTGCTGGACCGTGGGGCGGATGCCACTGTGCGAACGGATTACAATGAGACGTGCATTGCCGGACTGGACAAGTGGCGCCAGACGGCGCAGCTAGTGGACGGTGAGCAGGCTCAGTATGCTCAACTGCGAGAGCGACTCCTGCGAACACTGTCCAAGGTGGGAATCTGCAGCGACCGGAACGCTCGTCCCCTAACCAATTCCAATGTACAGAGGCCAGGCAGGGACGAGAGACTGAGCCAATCGGACGCCGAGGAGGAGGAGGACGAAGAAGAAGCTCTTCGGGAGAGTCATAGGAGATCCCTCCGGCACAATCGCTCGGGAAGTGATTACGAAGCTAAGAAAGCTGGAAGCACCACTCAGCCAAGTGCCAGCAAGGAGTATAAGAGCGTCATGGCCCAGCTGAAAAGACCCAATCGCCTGTCCGAAGATCCGCCCATTTCCAGCATTAACAGCAAGCAAAAGCGGAACGCCTTTCTGGACGAAGATGAAGTGGATGCGGACAACTGGCTGATTGATGACGTGGGCCCAGAACGAAAGCGCAAGCGTGTCAACTCTGGCAGCCTTTCCACTCGTCCCGCCAAGGAGAATGTGCAAGATTCCTGCTTATCGCTTCCCTTAAACTGGGAGGAAGATCTGCTCCAGGCTACGCCAGAGGCGGACTCCTCCCAACGTCAGAAACAGTTGCGGAAGCTCACGTTGTCGCGCTCTTCCAGCATGAATAGCAATAAGAGCAGCTCCTCGGCTCCGGCTCCCAGCAGGAGGAAACATCAAGCCACCTTGATGGACAGCGGCTTTAGTCGGTTCCGCAGCGAGAGTCCCTTTGGCAGCGAGTCCTCGCAGGATGGCGCCGCCTCGGTGATTAGCCTGCGAACCATTGAGCCCGACTCCACCACAAGTATTCAGGTGCTCATCTCCCCGTCCAAAGCGTCACCCATCAAAGTACAAACTACTCCCGTCCTGGCTACTACCGTGTCCTTTAAAATTAAAGTGCAGGATGAGTTTTTGCTGGTCCCCATCGAGCGTAAGAAGCTGCAGGACATCAACATGCGCTGGCTGGCTGAAGAGGCAGGAAGGCGCTATAATAAGTAAGTGGATTAATTAATTCCTTAGATTCTATTCCTAATTATAATTACAATCTTAAGGTTGACGGGCCTGACGCCTCTTCTGCGTCTGAAGACTGCCGATGGCTTTGCCTACGAGGAAACCGATCCGGTAAGCGTGGCGCTGGAACAAAACATGCTAATGGCCACCATTTTGGACTGGAAAATATCACCGCTTTCGCAGCGGTACGAGGAAATGTGCCATCAGGTTCAGAAAGGTGAGTGGGAATTGTTATAATTTAACTAAAATTAATCTCAAATAATCTCTGACTCCTCTATGTTACAGCCGTGGATAACAAAGTGAAGTTACTGTTGGAACGCTCGCAGAATACCCAGTTGCTGGAGCTTTCTGGTCTGTGGATGCGGGCATCGCAAACAGAGCCAGTATTTCGGGCACTTCTGCACCAGGCAAGACTGACAGTCTTGGACCTTTCCCGTAACTTTATCGGCAACGAGGGTTGCCAGCAGTTGGCCAAATCCCTGCCAACGCTACTTCAACTTAAGGCTCTGCGACTGGAATGTAATGCGATTGGCTACCAGGGATTGGATGCTCTTCTATGCGGTCAGGGCATGGATAAACTTGAGCTCCTGGAGGAACTTAGTCTAAGCCAGAATCCGTTGGGCGATGCCAGTTTAAGGATACTGCATAAATTCTGTGCCAGTCCCGCTGGTCGTGCTCTAACCTCACTGAAAATCGCCCAGTGTGAGCTGACGGAGCTGCAGGACTTCGATCTGGCCTACCATCAACTGACCCGCTTCGATATTAGCTTCAACCAGCTCACCCAGCAGAGCGTGCGACGTCTGACCGAGCAGCTCAATAGCTGCCGCCTGGAACAGTTGAATCTCAGTTATATTCGCTGGCCCCTGGACGAGGCCAGTGGCTTTGCTTTGGGCGAACTTCTGGTGACTCTTCTGGAGGGTGGCACTTGCGAGAGATTCACTCGCGTGGAACTTGCCGGCTGTGGACTAAGTGATGCGCATTTTTACAAGATTAGCCAACACCTGGGCAAGGCCAAGCAGCTTCAGTGGCTAGATATAAGCGATAATGGCAGGCTGAGTGGCACTGCCTTTGGCTACATTCTGGATAAACTGCCTCAACTGCGTTCAATACTGGCCATCAATTGTACAAATCTTCTGGATGACTCTCGCCTGCAGAAACTGGAAGAACAGAAGCAGCTGCCGCGGCGTTTGGAAATATCAATTGATGAGCAGGTGTTCGCCACGCCCGGAGCATTGGAGACCCTGCTGTCCATTTGGCAGTTGCAGTTCGGCGACAAAGCCAAGATGATGCTGATGACGTCGAACAAACGAAGGAAAGGCAAACGCTACAAGGGTATTCTAAAGCTTCTGGCTGGCGAGAATGAAGCGGAATAGCGTAATCAAAGTGAATTCTCATCGTGTATAAACAGTTTTGTTGGCCCAGATTAGTATTCTTTTATGTTTGACAATTATATAGCAAAAATCTGCGTAGACGCCTTATCTTTTAGTATATATGTATGCTTGGAATTGTTGAACCTAAGTGGGACAAACACTCAGCCCCCACTGGCGGCTGGGCTTATCTTATCAAAAGATGATAGCTGGCGAAATTATTTAGCCTGCGGGCAAAGAATCGCCGGTATTGACGAGACCAAGACTAGACTCTAGGGGTAAGTGATTCTAGGAATCCAAAAGGTTCGCAGGAATTCCCAATTCAACTGAAGGGCTAGCTACTTTTGGTATCTGTGAAGTAGTTACAATTTACTCATCTCTTTCATCCTTAAATAAAGTCTTAGATTAGCTTTCAACTCAATGAAAATGTTTCCCATAAAACGCTTAAATTTGTTCATTCTTTTAATTATTACTTATTTTATTTATCGATTTTGTGAATGTGGTCTTAAAATGAGCATGAGGGCGGCTGAGGTGAATGGCGGCAATGAGGAGTCCTTGAAGACAGTGCCTTAGGCACCGCCCTTGGCAGCCTCGTACATGTTTCGCGAGATGATGAGACGCTGAATCTGGGAGGTGCCCTCGTAGATCTGGTAGATCTTAGCATCTCGCATCAGCTTCTCCACGGGATATTCGCTGTTGAAGCCGTTGCCGCCAAAGATCTGGACAGCGTCGGAGGCAATCTTGTTGGCCATATCGGCGGCATGGCACTTGGCGATGGAGGCGTAGTAGCTGTTGCGGCGTCCCTGGTCAATTTCCCAGGCGGACAGACGCCACGCGAGACGGGAAGTCTCCACACCGATGGCCATATCCGCCAGCATGAACTGCACAGCCTGATGGTAAGCGATGGGCACGCCAAAGGTCTTGCGCTCCAGCGCGTACTTAAGAGCCTCATCCATGCAGCGTTGGGCCAGGCCCACGGCACCGGCGGCCACTGGGGGACGGGTCTTGTCGAAGGTGCCCATGGCAATCTTGAAACCGGCTCCTTCGCCAATCAGCACATTCTCCTTGGGCACGCGCACATCCTCGAAGGTGATGCCACGTGTGTCGGAGGCGCGCTGTCCCATGTTCATCTCCTTGCGACCGGGCGTCAGGCCAGGGGAATCGCGCTCCACAATGAAGCCGGTGAAGGCCTTGCTGGGCGGGCACTTGGGATCGGGATTTGTGCGGGCCAGCACGAAGTACCAGTTCGCCACGCCACCGTTGGTGATCCACATCTTCTGGCCGTTGATCACCCACTCGTCGCCCTTCTTCTCGGCACGCGTCTTGATGCCACTCACATCGGATCCAGCTCCGGGCTCTGTGACACCATAGGCGGCCACCAGCGGTTCCTCCAGCAGACGACCCAGGTACTTCTTCTTCTGCTCCTTGTTACCGGACAAGATCACAGGTGTTTGCTGCGTGGGGAGAGGATTTAGAATATATTTCGGTAATTATTTTCAAAGCATTTCACTTACGCCCAGACCACTGGCCTCCAGGGCGGTCATAATGCCGGTGCAGCCATAGGCCAGCTCCTCGGCCGTCAGGCAGGTGGTGAAGACATCGAGATCCATGCCACCCAGATCAGCGGGAATGTGGTTGTTCATCAGGCCCAGCTCCCAGGCCTTCTTGATGATGGGCCACGGGTACTCGCCGCTCTTGTCGTATTGGGCGGCCACTGGGATGATCTCCTCGCGGGTGAACTTGCGGGCCAGCTCCTGCAGCTGCTGCTGCTCCTCGGTGAGGGCGAAGGAGGTGCCATTGGGCGACACATGAGAGACGGCGGCATAAGAGCGACTTTGGGCCACCAGCTGACGCAGGGCAGGCGCAGCTAGCTGTGTTTATGAGAAATGTATAAAATTGTAGACTATGAAATAGGACTTTCTATATCTTTTTAAATTTGTTATGTATAATTTAAACTTTGCTAATTAAGTTGCCACATGAATTATAAATTATTTCTGTTAAAACGATCAGCGAATATATTGTGTTTTTAACTCTTTTGACTTATTATGCTTTAGGTTACATCAGTTCCATAAATAAGGTTCACATTCCAATTCAAATCAAGTGCAAAACGTTTGCCGTTAGACGCCGCTAATAATAATTGCCGGAGGGGGGCAAAGTACAGATGATTGCTGGCAGATAAGCAACAACAAATGTGTTTACGAAACATATAGCACAAAGATATACATATATGGCTATATATATATAATTCCGTATCGCAGACGATCAACAGTTGCTGTCGTCACTAAACAGAACTTTGAACCCTGGCATTGTTATTTCACTTTCCCTCTGCGCAATTTAACCGATATGCTCACCTTGTTGAGGAACGCCATTGTGTTATGGGTTTATTTTAGGTTTTTTATTCAGATTTAACTAGGTCGCCGTGCTAACTCGTCGTCGGCTCGCAGCGAAATGATCCAAACGAGTTGGCGGTGCACCGGTACAGCGATATTTGTACATGGCGGCGGCGGTTCGGCGAGCGGCACGACGCTTGGACATTGGACTTTGTTGCGCTGGCAGCAGAGCAGCAAAGCTACAGACTCTTGGTGGGTGACACACACGTACCACAAGCATATGGCACATCTCTGGGTACATACAACCAGCTGGGGGAGATAAGGGAATGCTCTCGAACGTCGTATGCACTGCCATTTGAGATTTAGTGGAAGGTTTATACGTGTTAAAGGGTTTTTGAAAGATACGGTTTTAATTTTTTAGGTTTTATAAAGCATTTTTGCATGAAAGAAAAAGGTTTAATAAATAATTTATATGATTTGTACTAAGATATTATTATTAAGTACATCTTCTTAGGGACTTACCTATTTTCCATTAGAAAAATTGAATTTTATTTATTTTTCATCATCATTTAAAACTGAACTTATAACTTTTTATTACATTTACATATATCTTAAATCTATTGATTAAAAAAAAAATATATATATGTAAATTGAATAAACCGAGACACACCCCCTTTTTTGAATAACCTATGTACCGGCTCAAATACCCTTTTATAAAAGCATTGAAAAACGTAACCACAACTCAACGTAAGCTTTGCCAAATAACGTAAGGTTAAAAGCTCTCAGCTTAAACCACGTAACGCAAAGTTTATGGGGAAGAGTGGGTAAAAACAAGAGTTCAAGGGTATATTAGGCTGCATGAATAACTATTTATCTTAATATCTATTAATTTATTTTTAACTAAATATATATTTATATTAAGATACAAAAAAATTAACTTTCACCATAGACGTTAAATAAACACTTTACAAGTTTGCAATTTTTAATAAAAATATGTATTAAAAACTAAGCAAATATTAATATCTTAGTATTAAATTTATAAAGTTGTATGCCTATTATTTAGCTCAAAATCAAACTATATTAAAGTCTAGGTAATATAAATATATTACCACTAGATGTAGGTATATGAAAGCATACAAAATTCTGTGGAAAATTAAGAAAAACTTTAAGGTTTACAATAATTATCATATTAACCTTATTATTTATTGTATAAATATAAATTACAACATTTCTAGTTATCTCCGCTACCCTTTAGCTTTTCAATCAGTACAACCTAGTCTAGAGCTTCCCCTGCCACCTGTTAGGCTCTTGAAAATTGGAGCATACTTTTGCGCTTGACACAAATAGACGAAACCTGTTCCGCTGGCTGTGTTAAAAATAACAGAGTGAGTGATATATACACAGCAATCTCCAGCTAAACGAATTGGGAGTCCGTGACACAGTTGACAGCCAGCAGATAAAGAGCAGAGTGCCACGGAGCAGGGCAGGAAGGCATCATTAAATCAGCATCCGCAACCTCATCCAAAATCAGCCTCATAAGTGGGAGGAGGTGGAGGCAGAACAGGAACGGGAGCGAGTCGTCTCTTATCAGCCAGGCGCATAAAAACTGGGTCCGGTTAAAGCTCTTCCGCCAGGCAGGACGACGAGCAGAGCCCGACTCGGAGCCGAAGTGGTTCGGGTGGTGCCTTGGCGGGTGGCTCGATGGCTGGATGGCCGGAGGGGGGTGGAAAGTCCCGTGGCATCTAAGGCATAACTGGGATAGCTGTTGGTCCTAGGCTGCTTGCCAGTCAGTCATTTGACATTGCTCCTGCGAGAAGGTTGTCCACGCTCCGAGCTTAGATCCTCCGTCGCCGCCTTTTGCGTCAAGTCCCTGAGAGAAAGTGAATCCCAGTGTGTGTGTGTGTGTGTGTTCCGTGCTACCCACTCCCACTTTTGGGATACATATAAAGCCCCCCCTCTTGCAGGGAGCAGTGAAAAGTGAAACAAGTGTTACCTAAGCCTCCCAAAAAAATATAAAAAGAAGCGAGTCGCTGTCGAAGGTCTCCGTCAAGATGGCCCAGTTTGTGACCCACATCCAGCCCACGCTGATGGAGGCGTCGCAAGGTCATGTGCCCCACCACCATGGCCATCAGGTGGGTGTGCAACACTCGTCGCATCTGCCCCACAGCGGGCACAACATGCCTTCGCCCCCCACCCATAATCACCATCATGGCCATGGACACGGACACCACTCCGGCGGCGGTCATCATGGCGGCGCTGCCTCCTCTGCGGCACATCCTCACAAGCAGACGCATCACACCACCGGAGGCGGACACGCCTCCAAAACGCAGCATCACAGCCACAGCCCGCCCTCGCAGATCCACTCGCCGCCGGCGGAACACCATCCGGATCACGTTGGTCACTACGAGTACTTCCAGCACCAGCATGAGCAGGTCTTTCACCACGAGGGAGGAGCTGGTGGTGGTGCCAAGCAGCAGCACCCCCACCATCACAGTGCCAACAAGCACGAGCATTGTCCCACAGGACACCAGAGCGCGGTGAGTATTCATTTCCTTCCCGGGATTACATCATATGGAGCTGGGAACTGCTCCTTTTTTTAATATGAACAGTCACGAGATCTGGGAGGGCTCGGAGGGGGTCGAAATTAGAGGTCACCACCTAATGGGTTGGAAAGGATACGATGAGGTCGTAAAAGTTTGAATAGCTTTTATAAGCGGGTTCATATTTGTATGTATCTGCCTTTTTTTATCCTCTAATAAATTTTATGGATAACACTTTTCACTTTGGCTAAAAGGATGCGAAGGATTCAGGATGTATAAATCTACATTTTAAATGTGTGGTGTGCCATTATCGAAGGAATTTTATGAGTTGTAAGCCACATATCTTGTTAAGAGATTAAAGGAAATGTTTTTCACACATCCTTAAGATGTATCAATTTACAGATGTAGGATAAATGGTACAGAAATCCCTATGAGGTCACCCCTAAATCTGATAATATCATCAACTGAATGCTGACATATAAATCATCCTTGAAAGTAACCCATGAATCACATACAGTTTTTGGAGCATCGCTTTCAGTTTGCGGTAGTCACATCTTGAGGAGAACAACTCCCCTGCCCGGGCCCCATCCCAGCGATGACGCATTTGGAATCCTTGGACTGACTTCATCCAATGCCAAATGAGTCATCGGGCGGCAGGCAATGCGCTTCCGTTGTCCTTGCGGGGGCATTAACAACTCCTGCTGGCGCCCGGATGCCTGGCGTTTCCATAGCCCGACAATCCTGAGGTCGACGCACAGCTAAAAGCTCTTTCTTTTTCGCAATCTCCGCCGCTTCTGTTTGGCCTTTATAAATAGCCAATTTGGCTAAATGTACTGGCTAAATGCTCTCTCTCTCATTGCCTGCGGCGTGGTTTCTGCGTTCTCAGGTCTATTCTATTCTATTCTGTTCTGGGGCCTCTCAACAGACGGGGCGCATTCGAAAATAATTCAGAAAACGACTCGAATCGACTCGACTCGTCTCGGTGCGGCTGCCGCGTGAGGCCCTCTAGACAATATCTAGATATATACGCGTATATATTTCAATTTATTGGCCCGCCAGTTGAGGCTCATCGCTGGATAAGCAGGAAGATCTGCGATTATGGAGACGCTGAAGAAACGCTTCCCGTCGCTGCAGAGTTTGGGCGTAAGTTTGGCGACACCTTGGACTCAATTTATGTAATTCCGCGGCAGGGGCAGACGCATGTCCCCCATTAAAAAAATAAACAACAACAAGTTATAGCCTCTGTTTTAGGTCGCCCTATAAATACAAATATTCAGCCAACCAAATTGGCCAGCGTTTCGTGCGAGAAATTTTACATTTTTCATAATTTTGTGCGTGCGTCGGGTTTTCCTTTCTTTGCGATATTTTTCCACTCAGGTGCAGTGGAGTGAACACGGTGAAAATGTTTCCATTTCCCTCCTGAAATTACCCACGAAATGGCGATTTTGGCGTGCTCAATTTTCATTGCGTTTTTTGGGGTCGTCAGAATTATAGGCAATCAGCTCAGCAAGCTGGTAATTTACTTAAGGCATTGCCCCAAAAACATTCCTACCCAAAAACATTCCTGCCACGGTGTTTTTTTAAGGGGCTTCGGGGCGGGGTTGTTGAAATATCATATTGCTGCCGACAGCCCACAGCGACAGCGATGCTAACACAAATATTAACTTAAATGAGGGGAGAATTTAACAACTTATTTCGAGCATCGAATTGTGGATACTCTTGAGGGGGTATAAATAGGGGAATTGCTGAGCTAAAACCGGTTGAATTATATACTTTAAAAACTTGTTTACGGAATTTGAATAGGGAAATAAGCATATACAAAATTAGACTTTAAATAGTAACTAGTTATTTATATTTTACAATTAAATTCAGGGAGGTTCCAGAGCTTTCATACTGCAAATAAGGTCTGTTTATAACCTAATCTCTCATAATCCTCCTTCTTTTCTTGAACTATTTCCTTAAATATGAAAAACAAACATGATTTCATTTAAATTTTAAATTTTATTCCACCTACTCTTTAGATTACCTTCCAATATTTACCACATTTCCCTTGGGCTTTGAACAATCTTAGATAACCCCAGACAAGAAAAGTAATTAAAAATCTATCAATTGCATGACTAGAAAATAAAAGGAAGCTTTTGAATTATTAATTAAGCAACACACAAATGACAATATCCCAACAAGGGGAGAGTATATATATATATATAAACACTGTTGGAGTGCCGGGTGACATGCGAAAGAGCCATTTGGTTTTGGGCCCACCCTGTGCGGGCTTTTGGCTTTAAAGTGCGACCGGGAAACCCCTTCGCTTGGTCAAAAGCCAAGCAAACAGGCCGAACATTGGTTGGCCAGGCGATAAAGGCCTTAAGGGCGATTCTTTCGAGTTCCTTTCTGAGGGGAAGCTCTTTAATTAAATTCAAAATGTGGCTGCCACCTTGCTGGCCTGACAGGGCTGAATGCATTTACCCCAGTTAATTACCTGCAACGTGATTCACGCACACCCATTCCTTTGTTTACGCCCCAATTTGTCCCAGTCACGATGCAATTTGAAATGCAATTTTATGCAATCCCTCAAAGGGGATGGTTTCACTACCGCCTGGCAGTTCTTTCCTTCTTACCCCCCGGAAAGAGAGAAAGAGAGCGGGGTGGGTTTCCTGTCTAAGAAACAGAATTAATGGCAATCCAGTCCCTGCTTACTGCCTTACTTGGCACAACGTGACTGGGAATGCATACGCGTCCGATTGGGATATTCGACCTCTCGATGCGGAAGTTCTTCGCGGGGGGTGGGTTTAGGGGTGTGATTTTCGAACTGGTCTCTCCATCATTCGAATCGGCAAGTAAACAAAAGTCCAGGCGAGCGGCGCGTCTGCGCCGGAGCTAATCCCCAACTGGAAGGATTCCAGCAATCCATCCGTCAGCCGCCAACCAACTGTGGATTGTGTGCACTCGCTCGTCCCGGCCCGCCTTTATTTGCACTCGGTCAACAGTGTTTCGGGCCGGCAGTTTGTCTAGTAGAGGGGTAGGACGGACCACTAGTCGTTGGCCCTTTCCATGCGTTTTCGTGTGTACTTGGCTAATTAGTCTAATGTGCTAACTGAAACTGTCGGTGGAACTTAATGCCCCGGATTTTATTGTGCGCGTCATGACTGGGTGATTAATGTGGGTCTTGTTAGGATAGTTACGCCTTGGGAGGGTTAACTACAGGCTCTGTAAATATTTGTAGCAGGAACTGGGGTGTGATGCACTTTGTTCTTATTGGATTGAGTAAATAACTATTTGTGAGAGTTCTAAGCAGAACGGGAAGTTTCATTTACTGGAGCTGGTTTTATTTGATATATTGTTTTATATTGAAGAATACTTAGAATGGTATTTTGCTTTTGTCCTGTTTATTTACGTTCCAAATAAATGTTACAAATGAGATATAAAAACCCTTAAACTGGATTATGGATTGGAAAAGGGGTGGAAAATGGCCTAATGACTTTTGAGATTCGTAGCTTGAATAATGGAAAATGTTCCCCGATTGTAAACTACAGTAGTTCATCGATTATAGAAAATATAGAAGAGATACTAAGTTTTTATAGAATGCATAGTTTTAACCACTTATATGGTACTCTAAATATACTGTGTTTATTATTGGAAATAATTCTAACACAATAAGCTTCTCATATAAAAACCTAAACCGATCCTATTGTAATAATACCATTTACTTTTTGTTTATTTTTAATGAATTATAATTCTTTTAGATGACTGAAAAAATTCATAATATAATTATGACTTGTAATTTAATACCAGAAATTACTCAAATTAAGTTTTTGCTATCAAAGTGTCTCTCTGTAAAATGATTAATGAACTTTTCTACCGTCTCACTCTCACTCTGCACTGAAACCGAATCAAATCCTAATTTGATGAGCATTAAGTTTTGAAAATTTCTTAAAAACAATGCAATTAAGCCAACAATAGACCATCGATAGGGATCTAGTTCCGTGACTTCCTTTATGGCACGTGCTCTGGGGACTATAAAAACGTCAACAATAACAAAGGGCACGTGCCGCCTGGTAGGGGTAAAGAGAGAGCCTTCAACTTCCTGGCACTTCCATTCGAACTCCCCGTTTCCAGTGCTCGAACTACCCCCGAGTTCCTGGGGGTGAACGTTCCAATTGGAAGGGCCAAGTGCGCAGGTCCTTCGAACAGTCCTGGCCACGGCGACAATTGAAGTTTCCACCACTCGCGGCAGGACTTGTCGCATCCAGTCTGGAGTTGAACATCGAAGAAAACGGCAGCAACGAAAACTGCTCCTCGAAAAACCGTGAATTCAGAAGGGATTGTGTGAGAGCCAGCCAGAAAATCCAATCAGACACACACACACACTCGGACAAAGGCGCACACCCATACACCCATACACCGACACTGACACGCACACACTCGACTCGGTCGCCCGTACGAACACACCCTCCTCGCACACTCATGCACTCGTGTACATATAGCTTACATAAAGTCTAAGGAAAAATCGATAGGAGTGCATTTAATATTCAGAATCGGAAAAAGGAGAGAAGGTCTCGAGCAATCCTTGAGGCGAGTGAGTTTTCCGCGAGATCCCGTGGCTGAGGAAAAGTCTCTGGGCCAGTGAAAAATATGACTAAGCTGCAGTGACGACATACGCCGCCGTCGCCGCCGCTTACACAATTTCTCTACACCAAGTAAAATCGCAGACTTGATCGCCAGGCGGACATTTTCCCAATTGCAAAAAGATGGTCACCGAAAATGGAGCTCAGGTAAAAGACAATTTTCCACTTGGCTTTCAGTGGGGGGGCGGGGGGTAAAATTTTCACGCTCAACGTCTGAGATTCTGGGGGGCAGCCATGTTGGCGTCCATTTTGCGGATTATTGATTTTTCGTTGTCTGCCTGAAAAAGTGCAGCAATTGGGAAAAATCTGGTAAATACTTCTTTTACAAGGAGTTTCTTTACATTTTTCCAACTCAAAAAAGGATATTCTGGTACATTTAAGGGTTTGTTAAGGGGTTGTTAAGGGCTTTTTCTCTCTTTGAAAGAAGTTTATTGATTTTTCACTCCGTTTAATTTGTGGGCGTTGCAGGCAATATCCGATATTAACCTGAACAATGGTCTAAAAATAATTGCTGTACTAACCCATGGCAATTGGAGCCAGTTGGTGGCACCACTACCACCACCGCCGCCGCACCACCACGACTACTGGTGGTGTCCCTTTAATCGGAATTGGGTGTGGTGCGTGCGTGTGTGTGTAAGGTAATCGAGATTTAGGTTAAACCTTATGATGACATGCGACATTCGTGCCAAGATGGGGGAAAAATCCATATCCATGAGTCACTTTTCTCATCTGCTCTTCGAGCAGCAGCCAGCGGCATTAAGCGATTATTTGTTGCTCCTGCTTAAGGACCTCCACTTGGACTTCGATTGGCCGTAAAGCATGCCTTCTCAAGAGGCAACATGGCCACAGCACAAGTTCAAAGCGTATCCACTGCCACACTTCAAGGCGAAACTCCTTTGGACGAGCACTCGATTTGCTCCTCGTTATACAATGACGAAAGCGGGGCGGGGGCGAGGCCGAGCCCAAGCACCTTTGAACTTTTGGCCCATGTCTGTGAGCTACCGCCACGTCCCTGCACGGTGAACAAATGGGAGTAATCTTTTCCATATTTCTGATTTGGAATGAGCTATATTTTTAAATAGAAGAAAATTAAAGTAAAAGGGAGCCTACAGCTCTTAAGATATGCTGATATAATTTATTAAAAAAACCTTTAGAATATCTAAACAATGATTAACAAAATACTAATTAGTCTTTTTTATTAGCTTTTAAAGGATTTTATTAAAAGAAACTTGTTTAAAAATCTGCTTGAAGAATATAACTTGTATTTTTGTAAGTGAAACGTAAAGAAACGCTTAAGTTTTTTGGTAAGAAAGCAAATGGATGTCAATTTACCAAAATATTGTTCTTACATTTCAGTAACTAATTACATAAACTAAAGCTCATTATAATTAGTCAAATTTATTAAAAAATATAGAAGGATATCACAAAAATTATGCTCCAAAGCTCTACAGTTTTCAAAACAAATTTTTACTGAAAATATCAACTATTTTTACTTGGAAAACACTATATGTATATAAAAATCTTAAAAATCCTTTATTAAATGGTTTTAAAATCCTTTTAATATAACATTTTATGTTAGTTATATCAAAAACATTGCACAACAAATTATAAAATCTTCAAGTTTAGAATCACAAAACCTCAAAGTTCTCTTTAATTTCCCCTGTGCAGACGAGCAAACAGTCCTCAGACTTCAGGAAGTGTAGTCGGAGCAAACAGGATCTTATTCAATTCGTATGTATGCCCAGGGCATATGAAATGAGTTCTTTTATTGGGCAGCTTCTCTGTATATCCTTCACACACTTCCTTGTTTGCCCAAGAGGGCGGCTACGGGGTGGTGGTGCATTGGTTGGGGTACTTAGAGCCCAGGAAGCGAGTCTCTGGCAGTGTCTGTGCTGCGGTCACTCTCCAGGAAAGTCGTATGTGCGAATTTCGCTGCTCGCTGACTTCCAGTGCGAAAAGTTCCGATTTGCCGACTTCCAGTTGCAGTTTTCAGACGCGACATGACGTCATTTTCGACATCGAAAATCGAATCCTGGCGAGCACTTTAAGGGGGAGAGAAAAACATAAACAAAACGTGGCTAACAACCACCCAACCACTGGAACGATGGAATCGACAGCTGAGCCCGGCCCAGTGGGTGGAGTGGGTGTCCATGGGGTGGGCGTTGGCCATTAGACCGGATTACACCTTACACCTGCGCCAAAAAGCCGGAAAAACGGGTGAACGCTGACCCCTCGCCTTGACCGCCGCGAGTTGAACTTGAGCAGGTGCATAATAACGATATGTAACCATCGCACTCGAGGCGAGGGAGCACCAAACTTGGAGTTGCGCAACCTAGCAACGATCAATAAAATAACTTCAAGTGCACCCACACCCACACCCACAACCCAGTACCAGGTGATGGATACGCAGCTGGCACGCAACTACTCGTAACTACAAAAAAAAGAGAGATGGAAAGTTTTCCGGCCAAACAGAAACTTTGGAAAGATTGATTACCAGGCGGTTGATAAGCCAACAAGCAATTACTTCTTGATGACCTTTGGCTTCTTGGGATATTGGTGTGTAAATAAGAGTAATTTGCAGTCTGAAACTCATTATTTATGGCCAAGACCAATGTTTATATAGAGAGATGCTTGTAAAATTAGTACATTTTTCAAGGTTAACCTAAACCTAAAATAAATTTTAGAAGCTGTTTTAAAGAGATATCAAAAAGTATTCTCTAGAAAGTTAGTTGTGTTTATGATTTGTTCTTTATTTTTGTGTACTCAAATTTTTTATCTGGACATGGGGTCCTTTAAGGGTTATTAAGTTTAAATTTCCCTTTTAAAAAATGTAAAATTCCTTATCTCACAGGGCGATGGAAACACTTCCTTTCTGCGTGCCGCTCGCGCTGGCAACCTGGAGCGTGTGCTCGAGCATTTGAAGAATAACATTGACATCAACACTAGCAATGCGGTAAGAAAAATCCCAGGAAATTCCTATATCATCCATCAACAACCCCTTAATAAATGCTTACAGAACGGCTTGAATGCCTTGCACCTGGCCTCCAAGGATGGCCATATCCATGTTGTCTCGGAGCTGCTGCGCCGTGGGGCGCTCGTGGACAGTGCCACCAAGAAGGGCAACACGGCACTCCACATCGCCTCGCTGGCCGGGCAGGAGGAGGTGGTAAAGCTATTGCTGGAGCACAATGCTTCGGTGAATGTCCAGTCCCAGAACGGATTTACGCCCCTCTATATGGCCGCCCAGGAGAACCACGATGCGGTGGTGCGTCTGCTGCTGTCCAACGGAGCCAACCAGAGTCTGGCCACCGAGGATGGTTTCACCCCATTGGCGGTGGCCATGCAGCAGGGTCACGACAAGGTAGTGGCTGTGCTTCTCGAAAGCGACACCCGCGGCAAGGTCAGGCTTCCGGCGCTGCATATTGCAGCCAAGAAGGACGACGTCAAGGCCGCCACCCTGCTCCTGGATGTGAGTATTACTTACTCAAATCGGAAGTTAAGAAGTTAATTTAAGTTTTTTCTCCACCTTCCCAGAATGACCACAATCCGGATGTGACTTCCAAGTCGGGCTTCACCCCGCTGCACATTGCTTCGCATTATGGCAACCAGAACATCGCCAATCTGCTGATCCAGAAGGGAGCCGATGTCAACTACTCGGCCAAGCATAACATCAGTCCGCTGCACGTGGCCGCCAAGTGGGGCAAGACCAACATGGTCTCCCTGCTGCTGGAGAAGGGTGGCAACATCGAAGCCAAGACCCGGGATGGTCTTACCCCCCTCCATTGCGCCGCTCGCTCGGGACACGAGCAAGTGGTGGACATGCTGCTGGAACGGGGAGCTCCCATTAGCGCCAAGACCAAGAACGGTTTGGCTCCCCTTCACATGGCCGCCCAGGGTGAGCATGTGGATGCCGCCCGCATCCTTTTGTACCATCGTGCCCCCGTCGATGAGGTGACCGTGGACTATCTGACCGCTCTCCATGTGGCCGCCCACTGTGGCCATGTCCGGGTGGCCAAGCTTCTGCTGGATCGTAATGCGGATGCAAATGCGCGGGCCTTGAACGGATTCACTCCGCTACACATTGCCTGCAAGAAGAACCGCTTGAAGGTGGTGGAGCTGCTGCTGCGCCACGGTGCCAGCATCAGTGCCACCACGGAGAGTGGACTGACCCCGCTCCATGTGGCCGCCTTCATGGGCTGCATGAACATTGTCATCTATCTGCTGCAGCACGATGCCAGTCCCGATGTGCCCACTGTGCGCGGCGAGACGCCACTCCATCTGGCCGCCAGGGCCAATCAGGTGAGTTGGTGATTCCAGATTTTTCGCAGGATTGGATTTAACTTTGCTCTCCTTATTTATTAACTCCTTTTCAGACCGACATCATTCGCATCTTGCTGCGCAATGGCGCCCAGGTGGACGCTCGTGCCCGGGAGCAGCAGACTCCGCTGCACATCGCCTCGCGGCTGGGTAATGTGGACATTGTGATGCTCCTGCTGCAGCATGGCGCCCAGGTGGATGCCACCACCAAGGACATGTACACGGCTTTGCACATTGCCGCCAAGGAGGGCCAGGATGAGGTAAAAGAGCTGATAGCGAAAAAGATCACCGACCACATCGACACCGTTTACCTGATGCAGCTGTTTTGGATACGCCATCAGGAGTTTTTCATTTGATATTTAGTCCCTACTCCTTTGGTTTTTCCTTGTATTATGAGTATTATGAGTTGTCTCTATCGCTCTTGTGTTGTTCTTGCTTTTTCGTTTGTTTTCGAATAAATGTTGCAACTCTTCTTTTTTTTAATTTATGGATTTTCATTAAATTCTGACACGTTTAAGTTTTATTTTCAGCATTTGTAGCATATACTTGTTTAAATATTTAAGATTTTTCAGTTTAAAATGAAATATTTTTAAGATATTTCATACTTTTCTTGATTTTGTAAGTCTTTTGTGGGTCATTTTTTAGTATTTTGGTATGTATGTATTGTCCTGCATTTTAATCTTTTGGAAATAATTTGAAAACCTGATTTTTTCACACAATTTAACACCGTAAAGTAGCTACAAAATGTTAACTTTCAAACCTTCTCTAGGTGGCCGCTGTGCTAATCGAGAACGGCGCCGCCTTGGATGCCGCCACCAAGAAGGGCTTCACGCCCCTTCACCTGACCGCCAAATATGGACACATCAAGGTGGCCCAGCTACTGCTCCAGAAGGAGGCCGACGTGGATGCCCAGGGCAAGAACGGAGTCACACCGCTGCATGTGGCCTGCCACTACAACAACCAGCAGGTGGCCCTTCTGCTCCTGGAGAAGGGCGCCAGCCCACATGCCACGGCCAAGAACGGACACACGCCATTGCACATCGCGGCACGCAAGAACCAGATGGACATTGCCACCACGCTGCTGGAGTACGGTGCCCAGGCCAATGCCGAGAGCAAGGCCGGTTTCACCCCGCTGCATTTGAGCAGCCAGGAGGGCCATGCCGAGATCTCCAACCTGCTCATCGAGCACAAGGCCGCCGTGAATCATCCGGCCAAGAATGGTCTTACCCCAATGCATCTGTGCGCCCAGGAGGATAACGTGAATGTGGCCGAGATTTTGGAGAAGAACGCCGCCAACATCGACATGGCCACCAAGGCGGGCTACACTCCGCTGCACGTGGCCTCCCATTTCGGGCAGGCCAACATGGTACGCTTCTTGCTGCAGAATGGCGCCAATGTGGACGCGGCCACCTCGATTGGGTACACACCGCTGCACCAGACCGCCCAGCAGGGCCATTGCCATATTGTGAACCTTCTGCTGGAGCACAAGGCCAATGCCAATGCCCAGACTGTCAACGGGCAGACGCCTCTGCACATTGCCCGCAAGCTGGGCTACATCAGCGTCCTGGACTCGCTGAAGACCATCACGAAGGAGGACGAGCCAGCCGCTGCCACAACCCAGGCCGAGGAGAAGTACCGTGTGGTGGCTCCAGAGGCCATGCACGAGTCCTTCATGTCCGACTCCGAGGAAGAGGGCGGTAGGTATCTTTCAAGCACTCAATCAACACCTAACCATAAGCCACAAGCTCACTGCCCAGCTAGTCAGCCAGCACACAGACACCACTTGGCACAAACCCATAGATTACGATTACGATTACGATTATGATTACGATTACGATAGTCCTAAGTGAATTCCCGCTCTTTTATGCGTGTCCACCGTCAGGGGACACAAATTTGGAATTGGACGCAGGCTACGAGTACGGCATTGGTCCGGGTCGGTCAGATGCCCACGTCTATCTGCCGTACTACCAGGGCGACAATCTCTATGTCTCCAGTAAGTGTCTCCCAGGGCCACTTGGAAGTCCCCTAAACGTATCCGTATTCGTATCTTAAAACCTGGCCATTATCAAGTGCATTAATTGGCGAATGATTGGATCGTAAATTGGTTAAATGAGATGATCACAAAATTTTTGAGTACGAAGGGCACTTTATGAGGGTCTGAAAAATGTATAAAACTATATCTTGACGTTGTAATTGAGTAAAAAAGTGATGAAGGGAAGTCCACTACTTCTGACTTCTTGTTATTTTCATATATGTGTTTGCTTACATTTTATTGTGAAATCTAAACTACATATTTATATAATTTGGACAGAATATTTAATTTAAAAAATGTATTGTTAACCATAATACATAGACTATCAAAACAGTCCGTGTAGGATAGAGTAGCTCCAATAAATCCAAGATTATTCCAATTAAAACAAATCCATTGAACTTGGCTAAACGTTTCAAACTAGTTTTCCAACCTGAAAGATATTTCTTCTTAAAAAGAACATCACCTTCCCTTTAAAAAGGATGTCAAATCGCTGTTGACATGTTTGTCAGTGTCTAGGTTGGGATTTATTATCCCGAATCAGCTTGTGACCGCGGCATGCAATAATGTATCGTTGTGTGTCTGTATCTATATCCATGTAATATGCTCCTATTTAACGGTCATGCTAGCTTTACATATTATATCACCCCCTATAATATATCAATTTATAAATATCAACCCAAAAGAGATCAAGCATGTACAACTTACGAAATTTGTAACTAAAATCAAACTCATTTGCATTCTTCTATTTTCAATGCACTGCGCTCTCTCATCTGCAACTCAACAACTCAACAATACAACAACTCAACAACTTTCAACAACAAATAACTCGCAACACCCAAAAAACAACTGAAACACGTAACGACAATTATAATAAATAACAACAACTACAACGCTATATGGCCGATTGGACTGTCTTGTGCTTAATCAAAATGCAAATGCTGCGGAATGCCCTCGAAACGCATCGAAATCGATTCAAAACTCTAGGCGAAGACAATATGCTATCAGATCAACCATACCGCTATCTGACCGTTGACGAAATGAAATCCCTAGGCGACGACTCGCTGCCCATCGATGTGACCCGTGATGAGCGGATGGACTCCAACCGGATGACCCAGAGCGCCGAGTATGCCTCCGGCGTGCCACCCACTATCGGCGAGGAGGTGATTAGCCCCCACAAGGCCCAGGTATACGGCAGTTCGCCCAAGGCCACCGTCGATGGTGTGTATATTGCCAATGGATCGGGACACGATGAGCCGCCGCATGTGGGGTGAGTTTCCACCTTTTTGGGTTTCTCAAGATCTTCATAAAAACAATTTTGAGATAATTCTCAATAAAATTTCTTACATTTTGACAACTGTATCTGCTTCGATCCCCTTGTAGTCGCAAGCTGAGCTGGAAGAGCTTCCTGGTATCCTTCCTGGTCGATGCCCGTGGCGGTGCCATGCGTGGCTGCCGGCACAGTGGGGTGCGGATGATCATCCCCTCGCGCTCCACCTGCCAGCCGACGCGGGTCACCTGCCGCTATGTGAAGCCGCAGCGCACCATGCATCCCCCACAGCTGATGGAGGGTGAGGCCTTGGCCAGTCGCGTCCTGGAGCTGGGTCCGTGCTCCACCAAGTTCATTGGCCCGGTTGTCATGGAGGTGCCGCATTTTGCCTCGCTGCGCGGCAAGGAGCGTGAAATTATTATCCTTCGCTCGGACAACGGCGAAACCTGGCGAGAGCACACCATTGACAACTCGGAGGAGATCATACACGACGTCATGCAGCAGTGCTTCGAGCCGGAGGGTGCGTGTACAGGAGTGGGAATACCTGTCTGTTGTACGGACTATAACTGGATCTCTTTTCTGTTACAGAAATTGCCCAGCTGGAGGAGCAGGCCGGCAACCATGTCTGCCGCTTCGTCACCTACGATTTTCCCCAGTACTTTGCCGTCGTGTCGCGCATTCGCCAGGAGGTCCATGCCATTGGCCCCGAGGGCGGCATGGTGTCCAGCACTGTGGTGCCGCAGGTGCAGGCCGTCTTCCCGCAGGGAGCCCTCACCAAGAAGATCAAAGTTGGCTTACAGGTAAACCTCTTTAAACCGCGCAAGGGCGTTGCGCCTGAGAAACTGCGCAAGATAAGCGTCAATCACGTGCCCAAGAAGAAGCGCTTCTCGCTCATCTGGTAAAGAAACCAGATCGGTTAGACATATACTTAAAAAGCTAAAGAAAAGAGCATAAATCGAATACCTTATCGGTCAGCATACATATATAATCGAGCATTTAATCTCCGACTTCCCAAAAGAATATCAAATATAATGCAAAAGATGTTTTCCAAAATGAAATGACGAGCATTTATAACCAGTACTCCTATAACGCATAATAACCATCTATGTTAACCCAACCCAAATCCTGTGTAGCAAAGAATGGTAGATCATTGGCCCAAAGTTCACTTACAGTGGTCTGAACCTGATAAATATACAAGGCTAATACCCACTGTAGGCGAACTTTGGAGCTGAACTTTCCAAATGTTATTACTCGTATGAAATATGTGCACTTTGTTTGATTATATTGAGACACACTTAAGAACCTTACGGCACTCAGCTTATGGAGCCATTGTGGAATCGGTATCCTCACGCTAACCAATATTCTACGCAAGTGACACACAATAAAACAATACCTATATGAACCGATTAAATCTGATCATGGATCAAGCGACATCTGTTAGATCGCAGAGTTGCATTAAGCCTACATTGTCCAAACATTGTCCAATTTGCTAAGATGAAGTCAGGCGTATATCGAATATTATGATACATTTACCTATATGCTAAATACTCTTAACTATTCATACATTATTTACGATTATTAGCTACCTATATGCATAAGATTATACTTACAAGTTCTCTGAAATGCAGTACTACCCAATAAATTTAGTTCAACAAAAACTTTATGCCAATGAAAATGTTTTAATTACTTTTCATTTGATTACTTTTTCATTGAATTGCTTTTTCAAATCAAAATACAAAAAAAGAATAAAATAAAAGAGAGAAGAGGTGATAAATACTTGTAGTTACAATTGGGTCCGGTCTGAGGTGCCTAACGAAGTTGTAACATTTTTAGCCATGCCGTAAGCAAAAAACGATTTTATAATGGCCCCACTCATGAGTTCAAATTATTCGCACGTTTTATTTGCATTTATCTGATATCTGTAAACATTTTCAATATATATTCCGTTTTGAGTTCTGTATATATTTAATTGCTTTCTAGTTCCTCAGTTGTAGTAAAAGTTTCTTTGATGACTAAATTTATTGGGACATAAATGGGCTCGAACATTGTTATCGTTTGTAGTAAACTTATAATGTATTTCAACCAAACAAAAAACATGCAATTGTTCAATACAAAAACCATATAAACGATATACATAAACATCAAACTAAATAAGCATTGTACAAAACCCAACAAAAAGAGCTGAAAAATTGACAAAAACAGATAACAGAAAATGTTATCGAATCGAAAATGTTCACCATTTAGCCCAAAAGACTCATTTCATATTATTTGTTTACATTTTTCGTTTCCTTAATGCAGACAAGAGGCGCATATTTCGTATATTCATTTTGTTTATGGATTTTGGTTGAGTTTTCCTTAAGTTCATCTCATGACTGTATATGTAAGCGTGGCCGGGAAATCGATTTTTGTCTATCGTGCCAATCGAAATCCGTTACACTCGTTCTAGGCCCAGCCGGTCGATCCCGATCTCACCGCCAAGCTGCTGGGCCGCGGCGTGGCCGTATCGCCGATCGTTACGGTCGAGCCGCGGCGCCGCAAGTTCCACAAGGCCATCACCCTCAGCATGCCCGCCCCCAAGGCGCACAGCCAGGGGATGATCAATCAGTACTCGGGCAACACGCCCACCCTGCGCCTGCTCTGCTCGATCACAGGTAAGTTGAAGCCGCTCCGCTACCGATCCGCCAGCCGGTCTTTTGTGTTGTTTGTACGATGTGATCCAAGCAGTTATCAATTACCAATTACCAATTACCAATTACCATTATGACTATTACGAGTATATCCACTTACATTTCCATTACGTTAGTTGATGTTTTTGAGTATTCAGATCCTTCTTGAACCCCGATCTTCCACATCCCCCTCCCCTGTTTCTATCTCTCTATATATACCTCTGTCTCTCAGGCCTCATTTCTTCATTCCTGTTTTCGGTTTCTTGAGTGTATACTATATGCTTTCGTTCAGTTGAGTTTGTACCTGCTTCCGTTGTTCGTTTTGGTTGTCTATAACATTTAGAATACAAGTATCTCTCATGTGCTAATAAGTAGTACTATATATAAAAACCATACATGCCATATATATACTATATTCAATCCTGTACAGTGGAAAGTGATACCGAATCAATTGATACCACTGGGAGTCACTCCCGACCCGAAATTGTAGTCGAATCGAAGGGCATTCGCTCTCATGTAGGTCCCATCCGATCCGAAGTGAAACATTGTGCTTGTGTCTGTGTAGTAGATGTTCGTACGGACGGCTCCGCCTCGTATCGTATCCTATATCGTATAACCCTTGGAATTTTAGCCAGTTAGTAGAGCATTCGTCACTCACTCACTCTGCATTCAGACACGGTTTCGCCCATCCACCACTACACTCTGACACGCCTACAGTTGAAAATACAGAAACAGAAACAGATACAGATACAGACTCTCCACCTGCCACGTACTCAGCCCGATCATCATCCAGATCAATGTCATGTACAGTGTGTCTCTCTCATTGTGCCACAAGGTGATCGTTCAGTTACCCTTTCGTTCGATTTGCGTTCGTTATCGCTTTAGTTTGTTCTGATGATTTCCGATGATTTCGATTTCTATTTCGATTTCGTGTTGAGCAAAAAACAAACCCAAACAAACAAACTTCAATTCAATTCTTGATTGAAAACCTATTTAATTGTTCTATAATTTCGTACTAATGCGTCATTGCATATGTGTGCACGCATTCCGTTCTGTTTTCTCAATCCATTGAAGGTGTGTTTCGGAAAAGGTCTCTAAAAGGTAACTAAAACTGACTCAAATGTCACAAATACTAAAATAAATAATACAAAAATTCAGAAATTCACAAACATGTATGAAGTTTCAAATTGAAACTGTTTACCAAAATAAAAATCGTTATTTGTTCATATTTAGTTGTTTCGTTCTATGCCATAAAAAAAAAGAAAAACAAATGATAATAATATTGATAAAATACGAATATTATTGTGTTGCAAATGAGGCAAACAACAAAATCCAAGAAGAAAATTTGATTAGAAAAAAAAATTTGAAAATTCTGCATACTTTATTTATGATAAATTCTCTTGTTAAGAAACTATTGCAAATATATTTCAAACAATTAATTTTCAACTTCTACGCCTTAAAACCGTTTTGTTTTTTTATTGGATTTCGTTGAGTTCGTTGCTCCTAAGTTGCCCCATTGATTTCCTCATTTCCTCAGTTGAGTTCGTTGCTTAAGTTCGGGTTGCGCTGCCTCTTTGGGTTTACTGTGCCAGAAGCTCGGGACTAACTTTCTGTTCGGGGCCCACTCCAGACCCCACATTATTGGCCATGTCCTCTTCCATGCCAAGATATCGCTTCCAGCTCAAAACAGCTTCGTTTTGAAGTAAGCCAACTTTCCAATTTACTTTTTCGAACCTTAAGCTTGTCATGCAAACGTCTTTGCCGCCTTCTCTTTCTCTCTGTCTAACCTCTCTCCCTCTAACATCTAACAATAATATGATTACCTAAGCGAATTTCTGACTGCACGCGGTTTACTGCCAAATATATACCTAAACTGCACAATTTCATTAAAGAGTTTGTAGGTCTTGTAAGCTAAACTAAACGCTAAATAAAGTTGCTCTTTGGGCCATCGAAACCGTATTTGAAGCAAGGCCACCAAGGCCGTAATACTTTGATTTGTTCCGTTGTTCAGTTACCAATTCGAGTCTTATTCCATACCAACATGTCATCTATGTCAAGGCTATCCAGCTTCAAGTTTAATTTCCATTAATTAATTATTTATTTCGTTTGGAATGCCGTGCACCTGATTGTGGTTTGTTTATGTGTTCCTTTCCGTTTTGTTTTTGATTTCGTATAAATCATCAAGCAGAATATTATTATGTACATAGACTGCTTTCCAAAAATAAAAATAAATTAAGAACGCGAAAGATCAATTTCGAATTTCTACTGTTTGTGGCACCAAAGAGAACTTTTCTGATACCGAATAAATAAATGTCAACTATTGAGAAAGAAACTGAAGTGTCAAGCGAGTGCTATGACAAGCTCAATAATAACTGACTACAAGCAATGTTTTGTTATTGTTAAATACAAATATATAAACATCTAAGATAAATATCAAGTTGTACTTACATTCCTGAATTCAATTAAGGTTTCCCTTATTTTGTCCTTGATTTCTTGATATCGTTTTCGTTTGGACTTTCGTTGTTTTTTGAACACATTTACTACAACAAGAAACACGTGACACGCTCACTTATTTTCCATTCAAGAGAAACCAAAATATGTTTTTCCAAAATATTAAGCATGTTGTTTCGAAACGGCTTCAAAGTAAGCAGCGCAACAAGTACCCTAGTACTCGTACCTCTGTAAATGCTACAGCCCAACCAAATTAACCAAATAAATATATGCTTGAAATCAAAGTGCCTCATTACACAGACACTCCATAACATCACACTACACATAGCTCTCCACACTCGACATTCATCACAATCATGCCATGCCACACAGATAACAAGATACCCGATATTCCCAATACTTATCGCTAAGATTTTACTATACCATGAACTATATACAATAATACTTTTCAATACTACTCCTGTTCCATCTAATTGCTTTGTAATTAACACACACAATCGTATTTTCTCTGAACAAGTTTTTGAGTTGAGATTTTATGGTTTCGTTTGTGAAATTAGTTTAACCATTTTGGAATTCAATTCAATAATTATCTGCTAATGAGACAACAGTAGAGTTTTCAAGAGTTTTTACATACAAACATATATGTAGTCTATGCGTAAACCCCCCCATCTTCCTCATCTGAGCCCCGCAATTGAACGTCTTCGTATTTCCGTCTCCCATCTAACCCCTCCATCGCCAGGCGGACCGTCCCGTGCTCAGTGGGAAGATGTCACCGGGTCTACGCCCCTGACCTTCGTCAACGATTGTGTCTCCTTCACGACCACCGTCTCGGCTCGATTCTGGCTGATGGACTGCCGCAATATATCGGATGCCACCAAAATGGCCACCGAGCTGTACAAGTTAGTGATCGCTTGGATAATACCAGGAGTTGTATATTTTATTTATTATATTCTCCTCTCAGGGAGGTAATCCACGTACCCTTCATTGCCAAGTTTGTGGTGTTCGCCAAGAAGATCGAACCGTTCGAGGCCCGTCTGCGTGTTTTCTGTATGACCGACGATCGCGAGGATAAGACGCTCGAGAAGCACGAGCTCTACACAGAAGTCGCCAAGAGTCGCGATGTGGAGGTTCTCGAGGGCAAACCGCAGTACATCGAAATGGCCGGAAATCTTGTGCCCGTGACCAAATCGGGTGACCAGCTGCAGCTGCAGTTCAAGGCCTTCCGCGAGAACCGTCTGCCCTTCACCGTACGCGTTAAGGATCAGCATGCCGACATCGTGGGCCGCACACTGTTCATGAAGGAACCGAAGGTGGCCAAGGGTGAGCCACCGCAACAGCCCATCTGCATCCTGAACATCGTACTGCCGGAGGCAGTGATTCCGGATACCACAACGGCCTTCTCGGACCGTGTCACCTCCGCCTACCGGACCTCAATGTTTAGTTTGAGCAAACATCAAAATGACCATTACATCGGCGACATTCGTATTGTGGATCTGTCGAACCTATTGGGCAAGGACTGGATCCAGCTGGCCCCCGAGATCGGCATTAATGCGGAGGAGATCGATGAGATCATCAACCAAAACACCGACAGTATTGCCAGACAGGCCCAGAGTATGATCCGTCTGTACAAGGACAAGCCCAACTACGACATTCTCCTGCTGGAAGCGGCGCTCAAGAACATCGGACGGGACGACATTATGAAGAAGTGCAAGAGTGGGCGACTTTCGCATTCCCGCGAGTTCGATGACACGGACATCATGAAGAACTCAGAATCCGTGGAGGAGCTGGTTCGCAGAGAAAGTAAGTACTACATAATGTTGCCAAGGCATTCACAGGATTCAAATATTTGAATCTTTTAAACCCATAAGAACATTATCCAATACCATGTTGAATAACCCCTTAAGCTCTTCCTACAGGCAAGCGAATCCAGCAAATCAATGAACGCGAAGAGGTCAAGTACTCTGCCGAGGAGAAGGAAGTCGAAGAGTCCGAGTCCGACGAGGAGGCCGCCAAGCGCACGGTGGCCGAGCGGCGCGAGAAGATTGTCAAGCGTCTGTCCATGGAGCGATCCATTCCCGCCTCCACGCAAAAGAAGGAGATAACCCGCGAAATAACCGAGATTAAGCGGAAGAGTCTAATCGAAGACAAGAAGGCCCACCACGAGTCCGAGATCTTGATGCAGCTGCCCGCAGACAATGTGATTATTAAGACAACCACGGTACCCGAGCAGGTCATTAAGATGAAGATGGGCAAAATGGACTCGACCGAAGTGAGCAAGAGCGAGTTTGACAAGGAACTGACGCACAAGTTCAAGACATCCGGACGCAGCTCTGAGGAGGAAGACCAGCCATCATCCCCAGACCAGACCGACAAGATTGTCCAAGACATCAGCTCCGCTGAGAAGAAGGAGAAGGATGGAGTTACCTTCAGTCGGGTGACGACTATCACTCGCCAGGAGGCTCGTGATATCACCGAGGATTTCCTGGAGATGGAGAAGCGCAGCCAACTCCCAGCAACTTCCACCACCGCAACCGTTCACGAGAAGTTCGTCGAAGAAGTCAAGGAAAAGACCAGCCCCCTGGCATCAGTGCCGCAGGAAACCGTCAAGGAGGTCCAGCAAGTCATCAGCGAGGTCACTGAAATAGCCAGCAAGAAGGTTGAGAACATAATTAGCTCCTTCGAGACCACCAAGCCCCAGGAGGCAACGGTTGTCCTGCCTACTCAGGCGACTTCCGAATCTACAAAGGTCAGCGAGACCATTAAGCACCTGGAGGATGTCAAGACGGTAGCCCAAGAGCAAAAGAAGACGGTCCAAGTAATTGAGAGCTCCAGCATTGAGGAGACCATTGCCGACTTCGAGGCCAAAAAGGTGAAGTATGACTTCCATGGTGGCGAGCCCAAGACCCAGATCCCTAAATTCACGCGGAAACCCAGCGATGATTCCATGAAGCCCACAGCAGCTCCACGTGCCGCGGCCGAGCCTGAAATGGAGTCTGCAGTAGATACCAAATCCGAAAAGCCGATCTCGAAGATCCCAGTTAAGACATCTGCATCAGAAGTCGATGCGCGAAAGATGACCCAAGACTTCCTGCAGGGCGAGAAGCTAGCCTCTGAGCCTAAGCCAGCCCCAGCAGCCAGCAAGATTCCGAAGGTGGAACCAAGGAAATCAGTAGAGAAACTGGTCGAAAAGGAGTCGAAGATCTTGGACGATGTTGTGGCCTCCACGGCCACCATCATGACAGCAGGCCTAGGTGCCGAGCAGCTCAAGGATGAGTCCGTCAAGCAGCCAGAGATCGCTGCCAAGGCTGACACTGTCGCTGAAAAGGTTTCCGAACTGGTGGACACATTCCACAAGATCGAGGAAAAGGTGGTCGCCAAGTCTGAGAAGTCCTCGGAAATTCCCAGCAAAGTAGAGAACTTGGTAAATCTTGATGACAAGCCCCTGTTGCAGACTCAATTTAAAGATGACAAGGTGGCGGAAAAGGTGGCCGATTTAGTCGAAACATTCCACAAGATCGAGGAGCAGATCAGCACCTCTGACGCTCGAAAGCTCACCTATGATTTCCTTAGCATGGAGCAGCAATCCCAGCTGCCGAGCTTGCCCCAAGCCACTGAAAAGCCTCTTGAGTCCAGTCTTACATCAACCTCGGCATCGGAACCGGATTCAGTGATCTCAGTAAAACCTTTGCCGCCGGCAAGTAAGATCCCTGTGGTTGAGCCCAGGAAGACCCTGGTCGAGGAAGCTCCAAAGCCGCTGATCGAACCTGAGCCTGTGAAGCCCAGCGAAAAGAAGCCACTAAATGAGCGCCAACTTACCGCTGATTTCTTGAGCATGGAGCAGCAAACTCAGCTGGTGTCCGAACCCGCCAAGACACTCGTAGAGGAGGTAACGAAGACCGAGGAGCAGCAGGTTGATCAGACAAAGAAGCCGAAACCTTTGAACGAGCGCCAGCTCACTGAGGACTTCTTGAGCATGGAGCAGCAAACCCAACTGCAATCTCAGACCATCAGCGGTGATGCAAAGCCATCGGATAAGCTGATCGATGGCATCGAGTCGGCAGCCCCAGTTGGTGATGTTTCACCATTCCACGCCCCCAAGCTGACCACCAGTGTGGTAACCCAGGAATCCCAACAGCTGGCGACTGAATACGACAGCGACACCTTTGGCAAGCGGGCCACTATTCCACTGAACGAGACAATCAAACCAGAGGCACTCACTGCTCCCGTATCCATGGAGCCACGCAAGTCTCTGACCGACGCTGAGTTCTGCAAGTCGGTGGGCGATACGATCACCAAGAAAATGAGCGAGGGTGTGATTGAGATAACCGATGAGCTCAAGAAAATGGGTAAGCTTACCTTAAGACGTTCTCTTCGCTTCCTTATTCCTAACTTTGACTTATTTCAGCGAGCGACATTCCACACTCCATGACTCCTCCGCCAACTCCTAGTGACACGAAGGCCGAAAAGCAGAGCGAGCAGCCCGAACTGATTAGCTTAGAGCGTGGTAAGTTCCTGCAGTTAACCCCTGCCAGGTTTTAGATACTTAACAAATTCAATCAAAGATTATCTGTCCGACACTGTGACCACGCTGCACTCAACCACAGAGTCGACATTTGAGCGCGTCTCTGCCATTACCAAACTTGGTAAGTGCAAGTCTTGAAATGAGTGGCTGCCTCTTGCTCAATTTCTATGCAATTTGTAATTGTTATGTAAAATTATTTAATATTTAAGTTCCTATGTTTGCCTATTTCGATAAAAACAAAAAAAAGAATATAAATCTGTAATTATGATTTCATGTACACCCATTCTTTTTAATATACATTTCCATTTTAATTTTCGCCACAATCCGTAGTGTTTGTTGAAATGTTTTCCGTTCTATCTCATTTCGTTACTCCCACCTCTCTATCTCTCTCTCTCTGTACCTCTACATTTCGTCTTGATTTAAGTCCAAAGGCTTTTTGTATGCAAAGTACCATTCAACCATTAAACGATTGCGATCCAAGAACTGTTAGTTAACTGTATTTATAAACCTAAACGGCAAACTGCTAACTGCTACTGTGTGTATCTTAATAAAAAAAATTCTGTAAGTGCGGCGCAGTGAATGTGCCATAAATCTAAGCTAACAAGGATTTTTGCAATCCGCAGATAACAACCGCCAGACCGTAGCGCATTGAATAAACGTGTCCACAAATTCTAGCAGAAACTTACTTGCCCGAAAGCCAGTGCAAAGTTGCCAAGTATGCCGGCTAATCCAATTACGTTAACACTGACGAAAGGTCGCAGAAGCATCGCTAATTGTCTGGCTGGCGCCGTTCGGCGCTGTAGGTAACGCTGCGTATACGTAACATTCGGTGGTGTCAATGTCAGTGGGGCAGTGAATCGATGTATCGATCCGCGAATCGATTGTGGGCCGGCAACTTTCCCTTTCTCTCGACAGGCTCTCCGATCGCTGGAGACATTCCCGTTGACTGGCAAAAGCCTATTAAGTCCATTAAGTATCCACAGTTAATAGAATTTTCCAGTTCCTTATATAATTGGCGGCTGTGCAACCTGCCTTTGCCACTGCCACGGTTAGCAGTGCTATCGTCGCGCACTTATGTCATAGGGCCAGGGGCCAGGCAGCCAACTAGCGAACGAAAGCCGAGCGGTGGCGTATACTTAATTTAATTTGCTTCTGGCATTCTTGCAGTACGGCTATAGGCGCGCTTTCCGAGCAGATTTAGTTTCGAATTTGTATTTCCCAAGTACGCGCGATCCAAAAATCAGACAGGAGCGCGTCTCGGTCGGTGCTTTAAGGAGCAACAAAATAGGAATTATTAAAGAACAGAAAGTGAAGTTGCTCAGCGATTACGATTTGTGTCTACAGTTCGTTCAGTGCGCTACGGAATAAACTAATTAAATAAACTTAACCAAACACTAAAGTAAATTTAAGCCTATTGTATCTTAATGGTAAGTTCCCATGTACAAATACAATCAATTTGAAAAGTTGCCACAGCTGTAGGACTTATGTTTATGCATCTACACATGATGGGTATCGTTTTCCGATAGGGCTCTCCCTCACTGTTGTCCACTCAACTCTCTCATGGTGTAACAATTACGTTTGCAATTTTTGACCAACTATTTAAGCAATTGAGTTTATGTTTCGTAATCTAATACTACTGCTGCAAGTTACAGTTAAAATACTTCGATTTGTGTTAAACATATGTAATAACCGTTTTTTAATATACTCGTAAATAACTATAGATGGATCTATGGATAAGCCATGCCATGTAATCTACAATACTACCTATATATTGATATATACGTTTACCAATTACTACAAGATTTTTTTCATTAAGATAAACACGTTTGGCATACTTTTGGATTTCCGAAATTGAAAGAAAAACCAAATTGAAACCGTGCCCATATGGGGATCAGTTAGCAGCTCTGCTCCGGTCTCCATATGAGGACTCATCGAAGAACACTCCAGTAAATACCACCATGGCCTTCAGTTTGCAATGTTTATGTTTGATTTGTTTTCAGCAAATACTTATGTGTTCTGTTGCTTTTCGTAACTTTAGCAATTGCCAGCGAAAAAGCCTATATACCTATCATATATATATCTCTAACGGTATTAGCGTACTGTAACTGAATGTTAATTCAAGCCACATCCAGTTCTCACGGTAGCATCTCTTAGTATATAGCATATCGTACTCCTATACTCGTACTCTTAGTCATTATTTGCGATTTTTAAGCCAACAGCCACAGCCACAGCCACAGCCACAACTACATATATTAGCCCACCATATAACCAGCCTATGTTTTGTTTGCACCCAAAACCACCCACCAACCCAGCGAGCTTTTTTGTGTAATTGGTTGTTCATAGATCGCATTGTGTAGCGTACGAGTATGTGACATATGATGTCGTGGTTGTTCTTGCAGTACCTTAGCCAATTTGCCTCTTTTGATTTCGTAATCAACATAAACATTGCTTAAATATTTGCAAACCAAAAATGTGCAAACGTAATTAGCTCAGCTCAAGAATCGTACTCGGAAGCATTCAATTTTTGTGCAGCAATTAAGCAGAAATGGGCCCAATAATCCACGACCTCATATGCAGCATCTGTATGTTTTAGCGCTGAATGCAGCTCAGCTCCGCTAAGCCCAGCTAAGCTAAGCTTCATCTGGCATCGTTAAGTGCGAAACAGATGCATTTTGATTTCGCTTCTCGACTAACTTCCAATAAGCGTAATTGCATGATTGTGCCTGCTGCTGGGTTTTTGGCGTACAGCTTGTAGTAAGAATATGTATGTGCGACATATATCTCTGTGTGTCGGCAACTCCATTGCACTCTGTACATAGACTAACCCCACCATTAAGCCCCATGGTTGACTTGTAATCGGTGTTAACTGTCTTTATATTTGCCTTCTACTTCTAAACAAAAACCAAACCGAACCCAATTTTGCCGTCGCGGAATGCCTCAAACAGAGCACTTCAGTGTTCATAATGTAAAACCCGAAACCTTTACAAGAACAGATGAAACTGATAAGCTGCTTCATAGTGTGGCAGCTCCCCCCGATATTCCGAAAATGTACTCACCAGACACTACCTCATTTACAGAAATGAGTACAAGTAGTCAAACACCGAAGATGACGACCACCACGACCTTGACAGCGCACGTAGATCGAACTCTAGTTGACTTGACCATCCCAGAGCGAGATAGGCCAGAGCTTCCGCAGGAGAAGTCACCGAAGGATCGGTCAACAGTAGATGTAGATGCAGAAACTGAGAAGACTGCCAGTGATAGAGAGTATTTAGAGCAGATTATGGGCTGTGGCGACGTCAGACGCAAGGTAATGCGTTTGGAGAGCAGCGGCAGTACCGAATCATTGGATTCGAGTGTCAAGCAACCGGCTGTGATACCCAAGTACATAGGCGACAATGTGCCGGTGGTGCGAGAGGTGGTGCAGAGCATCGAGGATAAGATCTGCGGTACAACGGTGTCAGCGATTCCCTTCGCCGTGCAGAAGCGGCTGCCCCACGAAGATGACAAGGAACCCAATGTGGTGGAACTGGAGAAGCAAATACTAACGCCAGCGGACTTGGCTCTGGAAAAGTTAATCAAATGCGAACTACCCGCAGAGGTAGTCAAGATCTCGCCCATCGAGGCCATGGAACATGTGAGCCTTGGCCTGAAGGAGATTGAAGAGGAAGTTTGCGAGAAAGTTTGTGAGAAGCGTAAGGCCTTTGAGGTGGCTGAAGACTTATGTGAAACGGATAAGACTTTAGCAGAACAGGTAATAGGATTAGGTAGGCAAGTAGAAGTGGTACCTGGCAAGATTTTAACTGAAACTATTGAAGAGCATAAAGACTTAGGGGATAAGGAAGCCATTGACTCATTACCAAGGGTGAGGGAAGTTGTGCAGGACATTGAACGAAGATACCCAGTATCGAGCCTAGAGGCCAAGCCGTTTAGTCCACGAAAGAAGGCAGCTCAGGACCGCAAGGTGGATGTTTCGACTATAGACCAGCAAATTTTAAGCGATGTCGATCTGATTTTTGATGGGTTAGGCTCAAAGAGAGTTGCAGAGCAGAAAGTGCACTCACCCGTTTCGGCCGTGGCCAAGACTAGCGACAGTGCTGAAAATCTGGAAGAAGTCTGTGAGAAGACGTGCTCTAAGCGCATCATCTCAGAAATGGCAAAGGCCAATGAAGAGCAAGAATGGGCGGAAAGTGTACTAGAAACTGACGACGTCAAATCGACCACGGCAAAGCTCCTAGAGCACGAGTCCAGTAGACTCCACGTAGCTGAAAGTAGTCACGATTTTGAGACTAAGAGTATTGTTCGCGAAGGCTTGACAGGGATTGCAGAGAGTCAAATTAGATTATTAACAGAATGTGATAAGCAAGAATTTCCAATAGAATCGACTAAGGACACCAAACTTGTAGAATTTCCTAAAATTGCACACACCTTGGAACGATTACATTCCATTTCCAAAACCGACATTGAACACACAAAGGAATTTGTCCACGATGCCAGTGAATTTGAGGTGAAGCTGGATAAACTAGTTGACCAGTCCTTAGCACAGGAAGAACAAAAATTCGTAGAAAGGGAAATAGCTAGCAAATTTCCAACCCAAGATGATATAACGAAGCTCGAGGGACTCCAGGATTCGATCCCAAAGACCTCTGAACTGGTGTCACTGACTGAAGATGCACAAAATAAGTTTCCATCTGATGCAAAGCCCAAATTAATTTTAAAACCAATCGAAAGCGATAGTGACGAAGAGTTGGATAACTTTGGAAAACTTGAAAAAATAAAACTTCTTAAAATTGAGAAAATTTCCAATACAATAATTGTTAAAGATACTGAATCTACTCAAAAAAGTACAGTTTCTAAGTTTCCAACAGGAAAAGTTGACATTTACAGCCGACAAGGTGAACAGCTTCAAAATACAGACGAGCCTTTCGGCTCAGCGAAGCCTATTCAAAAACAAATCTCAGACGCGGAGATCGACAAAGATTTTTCAGTTCCTAGACCTCGAGACAAGACTGTTCAATCAACTCCACCCATGGCTCCCTTGATCGGCATTGTGGAAAAATCTCTTCTAACAGACGAACTAAAAACTACCGTTTCTAGTTTAAATGTAGAAGAAATATCAACAACAGTTCAATCCAGCACTCACTCCGCGAGCACAGTTGTCAAATCAGTCGATATAACCAAACCATCAGATCCATTGCCAAGTTTCGAAAGTGACAAGGCTGGAATTCCCATTCCTCAGGACAAGACTGTGACTGTTGAGTTGTCTCAATCTGTAGGTCCCTTCATCAGCGTTAGTGATAAGACTCCCCTGAAAAACGACAAAGCCCCTATTAAGCTAGACGACAAACCAAAGTCACCTCTTGATTCAGTAAAGCCTATTCAACAAGAATACTCGGACGATGAAACCGATGAAGAGATTGCAGTTCCCAAACCTCAGAACAAGGCTGCCGGTCAGCCAACTCCATCTGTTGGTCCCTTAATTGGATTTGGTGATAAATCTCCTCTGAAAGAAGAACTTAAGCCTACTGTTTCAATTTCAAAGGTAGAAGAAAGTTCAACAACTGTTCAAACAAGCACTCACTCCGCGAGCACAGTTGTCAAATCAGTCGATATAACCAAACCATCTGATCCATTGCCAAGTTTCGAAAGTGACAAGGCTGGGGATAAACCCGCCCTAAAACAGGATGATAAACCAGATGACAAACCAAAGTCACCTTTTAATTCAGTAAAGCCTATTCAACAAGAATACTCGGACGATGAAAGCGATGAAGAGTTTGGAGTTCCCAAACCTCAGGACAAGCCTGTCGGTCAGCCAACTCCATCTGTTGGTCCCTTAATCGCCGTTGGTGATAACACTCCCCTGAAAGATGACAAAGCCCCTACTAAGCTAGACGACAAACCAAAGTCACCTCTTGATTCAGTAAAGCCTATTCAACAAGAATACTCGGACGATGAAAGCGATGAAGAGTTTGGAGTTCCCAAACCTCAGGACAAGACTGTTGGTCAGCCAACTCCATCTGCAGGTCCTTTATTCGGCGTTGGTGATAAGACTCCCCTGAAAGATGACAAAGCCCTTACTAAACCAGATGACAAACCAAAGTCACCTCTTGGTTCAGTAAAGCCTATTCAACAAGAATACTCGGACGATGAAAGCGATGAAGAGTTTGGAGTTCCCAAACCTCAGGACAAGACTGTCGGTCAGCCAACTCCATCTGCAGGTCCCTTAATTGGATTTGGTGATAAATATCCTCTGAAAGAAGAATTTAAGCCTACTGTTTCAATTTCAAGGGTAGAAGAAAGTTCAACAACTGTTCAAACAAGCACTCACTCCGCGAGCACAGTTGTCAAATCAGTCGATATAACCAAACCATCTGATCCATTGCCAAGTTTCGAAAGTGACAAGGCTGGGGATAAACCTGCCCTTAAACAGGATGATAAACCAAAGCCCATTGACGTTAAGGATGACAAAGGCCCTACTAAACCAGATGACAAACCAAAGTCACC